>VZRL01006429.1:1008-48948 GCA_013397895.1 Origma solitaria | reverse complement strand
TCTCTTGCCCTCTTGCCCTACTTTGCTCCCATTATCCCCTCAATAAAACCCATGCTCTTCACTTTGCCATGTGCTCTCCTTTGCACCTTACTTCAGCCACAGCCATTGCAGCTAGCAAATAACATTTGCCTTCAGCACAAAAGGATTACACAGTCAAACAAGGGAAATTGTTACTTTTGCTTTTCAATTGTTTTGAACCTTTGCCTTAGATGGGCTTTCTTCTATCTCTTCCTTGCCCCTCTCAAGTGCTGCTGGCGACCTGCGGAGAAGCAGGGCTGAAGGCTGCCCCGAGAGAGGAAGGAGGAGGAGAGGGGAGGGGAAGGGAAGGAGGCGCTCCGGAGACACTGGCAGCTCCCGAGTGCCCTGCAATGGCAGCAGTGACAGGGACAGCGCCCGGCCGGGAAAGGGCACAAACTGGGGCCCTTTGGGCAGAGGGAAGTGTGCTCACCTCTGGGGGAGAGAAGCACACCGCACTCAGCTGAGCCCTTGATCCAAATCAACCACTTTTGCTTCCAAGACTTGCTCACCTCTCCCTTCTGTCTAAAAGTCAGTCGTTTCTCATCATTTGGGCATTTCCCTAGGATCCTTAAGCTCTGGCCCCGTGGGGTGGGACATCAAGAGCGAGGCAAAGCGCGCTCTGCTCAAGTTTGGCAGCCCTCGACTCGTTGCGTGCCCTGTGGGAGCCGCAGCTGCGCCCTGCACGGGGACTCGCCAAGCAAAAGGGGGAAGGAAGGGAGGGAGAGAGCAGAGTTCCCGTGTGCCTTCGGCTGCTGACTTTCAGCTCTGCACAGGAGCCAGGTGAGACAGTGACTGAGGAGGAGTACCTGGGCCCAGCAGGACTGGCTGTGTGTGTGCTTGAGACGCAGAAGTGCCTGCGAAGCCAGCGTGGAGTCCTTCTAGCCGTGGTTCTGTTCCTGCGCCCGGGANGCGCCAGGGATGTGGCCAGTGAAGGGACGGAGCGAGTCGGTTCTGGAAGAAAGGAGTCCTGCAGGGAACACTCTGAGATGGGAAATAGCTGCAGTGGGAAGGTCAGGAGGAGTGGAGAGGAGCTGAAAGACTCAATTCTGAGCGTACCAAAGCTGCTGAGAGCGCTTTGGGGAGGATGCGCAGGCACTGGGGACAAGAGGAGCTGTCTTGTAGCTGGGGGAAGGAGAAGAAGAAGATCATTCATGGCCAGAGCGTGGTGGCTGTGGGGCTGCTGTGGAACACACAGCAGCGGCAGCTCCGGGCTGGGTGCAGGCAGAGCGCAGGCAGCTCCGGGCTGGGTGCAAGCGGCGCTGCTCCGTTGGACAAACAGCAGAGCGCGAGGTTGTCGCGGTGATGGAGCTGTCTCGGGGAAGCAGCAAAGCAGTGCAGGACAGCGGCAGACAGCACAGACAGCCAGGGAAGGAGCAGGATCGCAGGGAGGAAAATGCAAGGTGGGGAGGCAGGGCAGAGCTGACCCTCCAGGCAAGCCCCTCTGCCTCCAAAAACCCAAAGGAAAATGGCGCCGGGGTTCTGTCACAGTTAACTGCTTTAAGTGCTTGGCCTTCCTATAGCATGACTTCCCACTGTCTTGGTTTTAGAGACAAAGTTTTCATGAGGAGGTGCTTCGGGATAGGGCACCTCCTCCGAGAGGAAGAAAAGGGTTTCCCCTCTTCCCTCCACAATGAAACAAATTAACTGAAGCAGTGAAAGTGACAAAAAAGTGGACTATTTTTTAACACAAAAAACCTAAACTATTTTGTTAACACAAAGAACAACCGGGAAAAAGCAAAGAGGGGAAAAGGAAAACGGGTCCTTGCAAGGAGCTGCAGGTTTCCCCGAGATGGCACCGCGGCCATCCCACAGGCCCGCCAGGGCCACTGCATAGGCTCCCTGGGCTGGAGAGGAGCAAGGGGAATAGCAAGACGGGGGGAGAAAAAACCAAACGAACAGAATCCTTTTTCCGAGCACTCGAGGGAGAGCAGGGCAGAAGAGCAGCGCCGCAGTGTCGTTGTCCCCTGGCTCTCCCTCGTTGGACCGAGCCGATTTTACTGACTCCTGCAGGTGCCGTTCCATTGAACCGGCACTGGCTCCGGCCCTGCTCCCCGGGTTCAGCTTAAAGGCACGGTGCCCTGGGCATTAAACAAACAGTTAAGGAATAAAGTGGCTTCTTCATATTGTCACTCCAGGACACCTGCGCACCTTTTCTGTTGTCGCCGGCCCGGATTTTAGAGCCTTGACCAGCACTCGATGGCTCCCGGGGCAGCCGGTGTCGCACCCCTCTGGCCCGAAGCCCAAGGGCGGCTGACTCGCCTAGATGCGAGGGGTGGTCTGTCCAGGAGTCGTGTAGACAAGAACGAGGCAGGAGGCAAGAGGTCGGGAGGGTCTTGTCCAAGACAACACTCTTTAATTCCCCCTAGATGGGGGCAGCACGCAGACGAAGGGATAACAAAGGCGGCAGAGGGTCAGGGACAAAAGACCCCGGGCAAGCCCGGGCAACGGGTTTTATACAAAATTGCAGAACCAATCCGAGCAGAGCCGGTAGGTGGGGCAACGGTGGCTGAACCAACTGGGCAAAGGCGGGGAGGGGCCAAACGGGTGGGAACCAATGGGAGGCTGTTGGCAGGGGAAGGTTCTGGAACCCGAGGCGGGGTGAAGGCGGGGTCTCATCCTCCTCTCCGCCCCAGGGGCGGGGTCTGCACGTGCCTCACACACGTGAGTCCCTGACATCAATCAAACTCCCTCGAGGGGGAGTTTCCAGATTCCCCTCCACAGTTTTCCGCGCATTTTTTCCCGGGCATCTAGGGATCTTCCCCCCCAGCAATGGGGGCAGGTCGCTCACAGCCCAGCAGTGGAGGCTTTCTCTCTCCTGGCTGGCTGCCAGGCAAAGCCTCCCCAGGGACAGAGCTCCCAGCACATATACAGCCCCTAAAGTAATCTGTTCACCTCATGTGTAAAATATGTTGGGGCATAAATAAAAATATTGGCCTCTCTCACCTGTCTAAGATCTGAAAGGGACCTAATTTTTATCAAATATGGAGTGTGTCTCTCTGAGATCTTCTCATGTTGCATGCACTCTATCCAAGCAGGTTGAACTCCACATAAACGTTCTGAGAGGCCATGGACTCCCCCCACCGATGCCTGGCTGGTCCCTGGACTCTTTGACACAACCCCTTTTAAGGTGAGACTCTGCCTCTCATCTCATTGGTCTCCCTCCTCTTTGCAGGTTTGTTTTCCCACCTCTGGCATAGTAAGATCTTCCCTCTAGGAACAAATCATCATCTTTGATTGTGGTTTGGTCTCTTCTGAAATCTGTATAATTCACTTGATATTTACACACACACACACACACACACACACACACACACACATACACATATATATATATACAAGTAATTTATCATAAATATTTCTGGTGTCATACTGTTGATAATTTTGTACACCAAAGATATGCTTGTATACCTGCAATAGCATATGCCTAGTATATACTTAGTTGTATAAAACTACATCAAGTTGTACACGACTACTCCTACAAGTATATTCCTAGTTGGCTGCTGCTGTTCTATTAGTTGCTGATCTATTTACTGTTCTTCTACTGATTGGTGCTGTATTTGATTGCTGATAGTAATTTCTAATAGCATTATATATAAATATATACACTTCATTAATCCTAGATATACCTGCTGCTGGTCATTTTTATGCTAGTTTACGTGCTAGAGTTATTTTTTGTAGTATTTTTGGTAATCTGTAATAAAGTACAGAAATATATAAAGTCTCTATGTCTTTGTGTTTTATGGAAGTCTACAGAGCTACAGTCATGATCTCTACCCACCCACACTCCAGATAACGCTTTAGGCCATGACACTGCTTTTCGACCAAGTCATTGCCAGTTACTCTGGGATCCAACAACTCAAGAGTCCTCCCCTCTTTTGCTCTACCTTCTCCTTCCCTGTCAATATCCCTCTCTCCTTCCTTTTGTTAATTTGCCACCTTCATCCTTTCTCTTCTGCCAGGCTTCCCAATCAGTTTTCTGACACATGTACAATTTTCTTCCTCAGTCCATCTTCTGTATCTCTGGCATCCAAATAAATTCTCTCCACAGGACTCCTAATAATTACTTTAGTTTATCCTCTATATAGTCTGCAGTGCCTACAGTGTTATCATTTAACCACTTCCACAGTCAAATAGCTCCTCTATTGATTAAATCGTTGAACCAGCATTCCTATTATTGTTATTATCCAATAAGAAAGACAAAAAATATTGGCAAAAAGTCCTCAGAGGTTTACATAACCTCACTTCATTAGAGCTAGAAAAATGCCTGCAGTACCACACAGCATTTTAAATTCATTTGGCACCTATCAGAGGATTGGATTACAGGCCCCAGGACTAAATGAGCAAGGAAGGCATTCAATATATTCTCACAAATTTTGGCATTTGGGCATTACATCCACTGGCTTCACATATATGTAGACAGAGACTTGTGCATCCTGGAGCCACAGGAATAATTTGCTGAGCCGTGGGCCAATAAACCAAGAATTATCTTATGCCATGGAAAGTGACAAGAAGTCACTTTCTGTTATCAAGTTTTGGCTGAGAGATTATCATCTGTTTAGCAGCCCGGTTTACCCTTTTATAATCCTCTGTCAAGGACTGAAAAGAACCCTGGATAACAGCGATACAAGACAGTCAAGTATATTTTCCTCAAAAAAAAGGTGTGTCATGGAATAAATTATTTGAGCATTTATTTGTATGTGGTTTGGCCAAATCATCTTTGTACAAATGACAGAGAAAACTTACAGAGATCATTAAAAAAAATTAAAAGCTATTTTTCCTGCTACTAAGTTCCCACTGGAACAGTATGTGCCTTATTCTTTCAGTTCTATATATTATGAAGAACTGAATTTTCAAGTGATCAAAGCAATGGAAGACTGGCTGATGAAATACCACTTCTCTTTGCTTCCATCTTTAAAAGATTTATAAAACTGAATCCATGGTATAATTTTTTTTGTTTGACCAATTGCTGAAAACCTTGATTAATCAGAAAGAGAATGGTCTACAAGACTGTGAATAGGATGAAAGGTGATCTGAGATGCAACCTCTGTAGTACCCTAGCTTGGTTAAGAACTGCAGACATGAAGGGAACTTGGCAAGCAATGTATAACATTAGCTATCTACAAAGGAGAAAGAATTAATGTTAAGATCAAGTGAAGTAATAGTATATATCCACTTTCTACTTTCACCACTTATTACTCTATTCTTAGAACTATAAATGGAACCGTATATAGGTAAAGTTGAAAAGGATTAGAAACATAAACAGAAGGAGCTGAACAACATATACTTGACTAAATGAGACTTACGTGTCTTACTGCTCCTCTTATGCACATTTAACAAATTTTTGGGTTGGAAAGATAACCTGAATACTTATTCATGTTTTCTCTGAAGACCAACGCTCTTTATGCCAAGCTCTTGCATTTGTTCCTGCTATGTACTTACAGAGCTGGCTGACAGTACCTGTCTTCAGCTTTATCTTATTCTGACACACCACCACTCAGTGTTTTAGAGTCTGATGACTGGCAAGCAACACTAACTTGCTGGATATTCAGGATACTACAAATGATCTCCAAATGTAATGAGATCTGGGAGCCATCAATCTAGAAGAAAATTGTTCCTACATTAAAGAAAATGTCAAAGGTTAGAAACATCCAATCTGGAAGAATTTTTCAATTTACAGTAAATTCAGACAATAATACTCCAGTTTACTTCTCAGTTTCAAGTTTCACCTGCTACTGCAGAATGTGAAAGATCAAAGGCAAAGTATATTATGATCATTTTACATTTTTTACTCTTTCAGTAAGTGCATCTATGTATTTTCTATTCTTTTCATCAGAAAGAAGCCTGCTGGTTTGATTCATCTGGATTATGGGTCATATATACAAATATAGTGGGACTTAATTTGATTATGAATCCAGAATAAAAAATATTGTGTTCCCAGGTGTAACACAAGAAGTGCCTCTTGGATTTCACAGCCTAGAATCCTTAACAAGAAGAAGCATGACTACTGGGAGCTCACCTCAAGGTCTACATCTTCTCTTACAAAATATTATTCCCTCGTGTGTGATATAGTGAACTTGCTGCAATCCTTCTCTGCATCCTAATTTGTTCTTTTTCCATGCATCAAACATGCTGCTGTCAAAAACATATTATTTTCTTGCCACACACAGTAAATTAGCTCTACATTTACAGCCAATTCTTGGTTTCTTTTAGGAGGGAAGTTTGAGCTTTTTGTCCTCACTTTCATGGCTTGTCACAACAGTGCTTGTTCCCACCTACATTTCAGTTCTTCTGTCCTCCCACACAACTAAGGAGATGACAATACTTAGCTTAATGTCCTTGGTTAATTGGGACCCTTCTTTTTCCTCCCTTCTTACCTTGTAAGAACATAAACTGAATCAGAAGAGGGTCTAACTAGCCCAATATCTGACTTCCAGCACTGATAATAAAGTGTCGGCTTCAGGAGTGAAAAAGTACACATGTATGTAATTCCCCTCACAAGTACTCTACCCACTTTGAGCTATTCTTACTCTTGGATTTTCCAATACTTCTGTATTTCATTTCACATCCACATTTCTCTTCCAAGTAACTGTCCAGTCTCCCTGGAGAGTTATGTAAATGTCTCAAATGTATAACCACTTTTCTCTGTGGTGTGCAGGTGCTATTCCTTCACAAAGAACTCTCTCCTCCAGAGCCTCTGGGATAGGGCTGTAATTCCATGGGTGTTTAGAGGAGTGATAAGAGAAGCAAGTAGAGATGGCTCCTCACAGCTTGTATGACATTCACGAGGAACATCTTTAGCTGGCTGGGGCTGTCCCTCTCCCACCCCACCCCTGGGTGGGAGAAGTCAGCTCTGCCTGATTCTGGCTTTGTGATGTCCCCATCCTCTCCTATCAGTCCCTGCTTCCCTGCTGTCATCTGTGGGTCCCAGTCACAGCATGAGGTTATTGGCTTCAGGGGGGCCACCATGCACCCCACAGGGTGCCACAGACGAGTGCCAGCCCACTGCTCCCTGCATGAGGGACCGTTTGGGACACTTCCCTCAGCCATAAGCACCATCCTGGCCAGTGTCCCTGTTTGTGTCATTCTCTCATACCCACACCTTCCATCCCTCTCTTCTCAGGACCATGATTTCTTGGAAAATGAGCGCATCTTCCTGGATTCCCTGAAGAAAGCACCCCAATCATCAGGTTTGTTTAGGGTTGGTTTGAGTTTGTGTGTCACCTGAAGTGAAAATCCCAGCCCTGAAAGCACTGTGGAGTCCTCCTGATACAAAACCAACTGCTCAGACTGTGGTTTGCCCTACCTGGGGCAGCAGTGTGCACAGAGCTGGAGAAGCTGGGACATTTTCTTTTGCTGACTTCCCCTTCCACCTCTCTTTTATAGACTCTGGGGTGATGTGGGGCAGGAGTTGCCTACTTCTACTGAAAGCACAAGGATGCCGTGACCGTGGCAGTACTGGAGCTTTTCTAGCAGCAGTGGCACAATTCTTTTGCTACAGCCTTCAATCAGATCCTCAGCAGGGAATGCAGCTTGCCTGTGGGGGCTGGGGAATGGCTCTACAGGCAGCACACAGGCTCAGCGAGTGAGATGGGGCTGCAGGCTCTTGGTCTGGGCATTTGTCTGGGATCTGGTGCAGCACAGACTGGGTACTTCCTGAGCCATCTTCCACCCCAGAGAACCAACCTAAGAGCACCCTGAGGAAACAACTTCTGAAAGACAGTTTGGAATGAGTATTTTAAAATGATTCCAGGAGGACTTTCACCAGGGCATGCTTGAGCAGTGCTGGTGCTGTGTGCATGTGGGTGAAGGCTCTGATCTAAGGCATCCTGACAACATTCTGCATCACTCCTTCATACAAGAGAAGGGTGATACAAGAGATACAAGAGAGCCTGTGCTGGAATTAGTGAGGCTGCTCGTTTACCTTCCTCCACAGTTTGTGCTCCTGCACCACCGATCTCCAGTGTACTTGGGCAGAGACAGAGAGGAGCAGACCTACAACATTTGCCAGGGAGCTGGCCTCCCCTTCAGGCACTCCTGTGCGCTGTTGTGCCTGTTCCTAGCCCTCCTGCACGGCCACAGGTCTGCAGCTGGGAGCTCTCTGCTCCTTTGTAGAGAGTGGCAACAGCTTGACTCCTCAGCTCCCAGCTCCTCTGTGCTGCCAGTGCTGGCAAGTGTGCAGCCAACAGCAACAAGTGCTCACAGTGCTGGTGGCTGTGCCCCAGAGATTCCTTAAAGACGAAAATAAATCCATGGCCAGGCTGAAATCTTGCTCCTAATTCTGTAGCAGAGCCAATCAGTAAGGCTGGCAGGACAGAGTCCCCCTGGAGATGCCCTGCCTTTCTTCTTCACAAGGATCACAGTTCTCTTGCCTCTTTATGCAACAGATAGATCCAGGCCAGACTGGATTTCCTGCTCTTACAGGTCTCTTTTTGGCTTTGATTTGCGCACTCCTTTAAAGAGATGAATCTGATTGAACACATCCTGAGCGATGCAGGCAGAGCTGTCTCAGCCAGCTGGCACAGAGCTGGGGAGCTCAGCAGGGCGCAGGGGAGAGGGGGAGCCTTTTGCCTGTCTGGGGTCACTCTCCTCTCTTGGATGCTGCCGGGTGGGAAGAGTGCAGCTGTGCAGGGGGACAACCTGCACAAGATCAGAGGTTGTGTAGCTGCTTCTCCCACCAGCTTCCCAGGCAGGTGGACCTCAGTCTCCTTCCCTTGCTTGCTGAGCATCACACATCAGGTGGGGATAGGTGGAGAAAAGCAAAGCTGCAGAGCTCCTGGGGCTGGGGCAGATGCCTGGTGGTGGCCTCTGCTTTCTGCTGTGATCTGCAGGGCTCTTTATAACCTCCCATTCACAGGTCTAAGCCCCCAAATTCCAATATGCTCCTGCTCTTGCAGCTGCCTGCTCCCAGCTGCTGTTCTCAGTGGCTTTCTTTGAGGATCCTCCTTTCCTCACGGAGTAAGAGCCTTCAGCAAGTGACTGAGATTGTTCTGAAATGCCTCCTGCTGCCTGTGCTCAGGGCTGCTAGTACTACCCTAGAGCTCTGTGAGCTCTGCACCTGCCCTGGAGGACTCTGGGGTCTGCTTTAAGTCAGGCCGAGTGAGCTGTAGGGGACCTCAGTGGGAGTGGAAGTGTCCTGCAGTTCCAGGCAGATGTACAGGTTGTTTTATGCCTCTCTGAGCTTTGAATATTTGTTCCCTAGTGAGGGAAAGGTCCTACATTAAACTCACGCTTTACAGTCCTGGTTTTCCATTAAACCCTACTTTGTTTCAGTTTAAATAACCACTCATCAGTTCATCAGAGCACTATATCAACTAACAGACATACGCTTCGAATTTTTACTTTGAATTAGGCAAAGCAGCAGGTCTTTTATCCTCTGTATCCTTCATAAAAAGATTTCTGACACAAGAAACAGTGGTTGCCAATGAGTTTTAATTTTTGTGAGTACTTGCCTTTAGTATGTATTTATGATCTCAAATCTCTGATCATAATATATCTGTGCAGGTCCCCTGCTGGCAATTAACATCTTGGAAAGAATTTTTTATGGTGAATTTTGGAATTTCATTAATTTTTCCTTTGAATGAAGTTAGAAGGAGGGAGGAGACTGTGGTATTGGCCAAGCAGCTGGATTTTTTAGAGGAAAGAGTAAAAATTAAATCATGAAACAAAGGAACTATTTTAAGAGTAACTTCAGCTCCATCCCTCACATTTTTTGAAGGCCTGGTAAGTGATTTCAACACTAGCTGCTTTTTGATAACACCTCTTTTTTTTCATCTTGCCATCGTGACAATATTCATTGCTGGGGCTTTTACAAGGGGTTTCTACTCAGAGATGAAAGATGAATTAAGGCGTAATCAGATAACACAAATCCTCCCACTTTGCCTTTTCTGTGCATTCTGACAGAAACACAACCACCTAACAGATGAAGATTACAGTTCTATGTGCATTTCAAATGTTGCCTCGGGGTAGTAATTTGCATAGCTGGTTTACACTGATCAGCAAAAACCAAAGCCCTAATCAGGCACAATAGGACACTGGAACTGAAATAAGAAAGCAAGTGGCCTCTTGGGGATGCAGTCTCAGGATGACTTGCCATTCCTGTTAGCAGTCTTTCAATCTGAAAGTCACATTCAGAATATTATTTATTACACCTTCCTATGGAATTTAACAGAGTATGCAAAAGGCGAATTGAAAGGTTTGTAACCAATCAAATCCTTTGTTCAAGGTCTTTTTGCCCTTTAACAGCTGAAAATATTTTCTGAAAGAGAAACTTCCAAAATTTGGAAGTTTGAAGAAAAAGAATGTATCATTAATAAGACCTTTCAATAACCTCTCTTTGCATTTCAAAGGAGTTCTCTTGATATTTTGGGGCAATTTTTGCTCCTTCTCGTTCTCTGTTTCTTGCACACATACAGAACTGTGCAGAGAGACAGAGAGAATGGTGTCTTTTGGAAAGTATAACGACCTGGTACATGTCAGTCTTTTTCCTGCTGAAGTGGGTGGACTAATACAATACCTGGCAGAGGAATCAAGCTTCATTCTGCTGTGCTTTCTGTAACAGCATTAACAATAACCTACAGCCAGATCATAAAGACTCAGATGCTTACAGTGGGAATTGAAATACCTGCGAGTCAATGATCCTCTTGGCTAACTATAAAGGCCTTGTAAACACCATAAGCAGCTGCATTTTTTAACTTATCTTTTCCAAATGCCTACAGTATCACCTCTTCGCCTGCTCAGAAGTGCCTCTGTCTGGGCAAGATAGTTCCCTCCGGTTGAGGCTCTTCTGCTGGGCTGATCTGCCTGCTCCACACTTCAAGGAAGCGGAATTGGCACACATCTTCAAGGGCGGATTACTTTGAATGGATGCAGATAGTGACAGTCATTAACATACACTCTGTGTTTCTTATTTGCAATGTTGAGACAGCTCCCTGCTCGAATGCTAAATTGGTTTACAGCAGCATGCTGAAGCACTTAAACATGCACTGCCTAACAAAGGCACTTGGGCGTTTTACTCTGGGATGAGGATTCCACTATGAGCAGAGGAAGCATTTGGAAAGTTAAACATGGGACTCATCTTTGCTATCGTGTCCAAGACACATCTTGAAGCTGGCTCTTATCTCCATGTCTTATACTAACTAAATCAATTTCACCAGATAAGGAGATTTTGGTTATGGGAATGTTTTCTGACATGCGCATTTGGCAGCTCTTTATTTTGCATTTACATTTACTACTTTCAAGTCAAAACAGCATTTCAGTGGAGTATTTGTACTACCTCTCCTTCCACTATGAATTGTAATTCTTATGGTTTGCGGTCTCTTAAAATTAACCATTGGTGTTTATTGCTAGTTTTGACTGCTCTTTCTTTGTCAGGGATACTTTGTTTTCCTCTCAAGAGAAGCTGAGAATATATTTTTAATTTATATTTTATATTAGAATTTCTATTTTAATTTAGTAGCCATCAGATTTGTGTTTTAAGTTAAAACCTTAGGTGTGAGTGGAAAGTAACAAAACAAAACAAAAACCACAAACAGCAACAACAACAAATAAAGACAGCCTGAATCTTGGAGGCAAAAGCAGTTCATAATACCTCTTCCTTGTTACCATTATTATGTCTTCCACCTCAGATTTTCATAGATCAAGTCATAGGTTCTTTTGTTTTTCTTAATGATTAAATTTTAAAAAGCCATTTGTAATTTTGCATGGCTTCTAATGGAATGTTGCAAAATAAAAGTCACCCAGCTCTAACTGGAATATGCTTTATAATATGCTTACACAGTATTTTAAAATACAACATAACACAACTGGTATTTCAAGAAATTTTAAGTTTAATTAAATAACAAATTTTTGAATCCTATTATCATACTGGAAATTATTTAAGATCAAGCTTATATTGCATCATCTATTGTCTCAAACAACAGATGATTCAGTATTTCTATGTATCTCAAGTTTTCAACCTTGTTTCCAGTGGAGACAATTTACTGAAGAAAAAAAAAAAAAGTGCAACCTAAATTAGAAGACTTGAAGTACTTCATTTAATTCTATACAGATGGATTAAATGTAACTTTAATCTAGCAGATTATGTGGTTCTCAGGTATAGTATGGCCTGGCTGTTTCATATTCATGGGGCTTTTATTCCCATAAATTCATGATAATTAATATTGTGGAAGTCTAAACTATGAAATAAAATTATAAGACATATCATAAATTTAGGAAAATATATCTTTGAAGAACTAATTCTAATATCAGATTTTTTTGCCATTTTAACAAAATAGGTTTCATATTCTTTGAAACATATTTCCAAATATCTTTTTTGATCTCTTGTGGAAGACATTGGCACAAGACCTCTCCGTATGTGTTCTTTTCCTATAAGTGTTTTTTTTACAGCTGAAATTGACCCTAAATCTAGAATGTCTTTACTTTTCCTCTAAAGTTTCTTAGGTTGTATCTTAACTTGCTCATAGAGGCATTTAAATTCCAATTAAAAACTCTTTTAGAACATGTATAACAAATGCAGAAAAGACTGAATTAATCAGGAATGAGGTTTGGTTTTACATTGTTTCTTTATCATTTATGATTAATTTTGATTTCTAGATATATTTCACAATTATTAATTAAATATATAGTTCATGTAACAGAAATGGATAGAAAAATTGTAAATAAATTATTTCTGCCATATTTAGATAGCTGGTTTTGATGCTGTAGCCTCGGCATCTGACAAGAAAAGCTCAAAGTTTTTAAGAAGGAAAAACTTCAAAATAAATGGCTGATGCCAAATATGAAATCTAAAAAGAATAAAAGTTTTTAGTAGAAATTATAAATATCTAGGAATAAGAAACTACATTGCAAATATTCATTAACTGTCCAAGATCTTTTGAAAAAAAAAAAACAAAACCGTATTAACAGACAATCTAGAGTCAATTAAACTCATTGCTTTTCTACTGAATTTTGTTTTCGTTGAAGAAAAAAGGAAAAAAAAAAAAAAAGGAAATCCTGATTTAGTAAAAGTAAAGAGACATAGGCATTCTGTACTAAATAGAAGATTCATTCATGGCATCAAATTAGCTATTTTCTAGACACATGCATTTTTTTAACATACCTTATTTTAAAACACAATTCAAATGAAGCAATAAAAAATGTAAGGAAACAAATACACGGGATTACTCTGAATAAATTACCCAAATATTATTTAAGCAAGAAGACCAATATACCACAATATTTTGCACCCAAACTGTTTTAAAAAGCACTGCATAATATACCATGAAACTAATTTGACCACAGAATAAATAAATGTTCACATAAAGCAATTATGGCTATGCACAGCCAGGTTCCTATCCAGTTTTAATTCATTTGAGATCAACTTTTATAATATTATTCTATTTCTTAACTCTGGATTCTGCCTTGATAGTGCACAGCATTCCTTAAGAATATGTTAGTCATTTGACACAAAGAAAAGATATCAGCTCTCTGACATGGACAGGAAATCTCCTGAATATTCTGCAAAGCACTCTCTAGTATTCATCGATTACCTGACATTCAAATATCTCTTACTTAGTCGTTTCTTCCTTGGCAATCTCATGGATTTAGATTTGTTTGTATGTTATCTGATATTAAGAAAGACAAGTATTGATATGTCTGGTAACAAACTGGATGTGTACAATGCACAGTGACATAAAAATGATTCACAAAATGATGGGGAAGGTCATCACCAAAGAGAAAAAAAAGAAAAATTGTAAAGGAAGGTTTACATTGATCAATAGTCCTGGGAAGTGAGGCGAAAGCCCTCATAAGTCACATAAACTTCCATTACAGCTCTACCAGAGATAGAGAACTAACATTAAAACAGTTTCACCATGCCCCAAAGAGCAAATGGAAAGACAAGTACTTTTCATCTTAAACTGAGCACAGTACTTAACATAAGAAGTTGAAAGTTTGGTCTGGGAAATAAAGCCATTGCCACGAAGATAAAACACAGGGCTGGGAAGTAATGGCTGCAAGTTTTTCTGGCTTAAATATCAAGACATCTTGACACAAAATATGAAAGGTGCAATTAAGGGGAGGAGAATGTAACAGAACACAGTGATCTCTGCAATGCCTGGAAAGGGATTTTAAATGTAATGAATGGAGTAGCCGTATTACTCCCTATGATAGTCCATCCTGTCCCTCCCAGGAAATTCCTTTACAGTCTAAACTGAATCAAAATCCCAGTGCCATTTGGAGCAGATCATGAGGAGATAGTTTCAGCCTCCCTGTTTATGAGATACCTTCATATACCATCGTTAAACAAAACACGTTGACACTCCTTCTGCATTTGACGTTTTTAGAAAGCACCAGTTGCTGGCAATCCTAATTCCTGTATGAAAGAAAAAAGCCTTTATTTTTTAGAATCTTCAAGAATATATCAAATATTCTGTGAATTCATCAGTTATGTTTAATGGACACTATTTAAGTTAGACAAAGATATGTCTTCATGTCATTGTCCTTATGGTCATTTTACATTTTCCCATGATTTTTCTATTCTAGAAATATGAATTGTAAGGATAAGAGGTTGGCTGGAATGACAGAAGATATTGACTTTGCTGATGGTACCTGCACCTTGCAGTTAACGATAAATGAAATGCAATAAAAGGCCTACAGCTTACTCTGAATTACTCATGAATTCCGACTTTATGGCCAGTAAGTCAAAAGCAAAAGTTTAGCTACATAAAATGACATCAGATAACTCCATCTCTGAAAGGTAAAGCACTGCAGAACTGTTCCCTTTACTTGCCTAGGCAATACAAATCTGGTGGCTACATCTGTAACTGAGGAAGGCTAGCTCCATTTTCAGAAGCTCAGTAACAGGCAAGGACTAATATTAAGCAATGCTCTCAGCATGGACCTGTTATGAATAAATCCAAGCCATGGAGCATCAGCAAACCCATCCAAGAGTTAAATTATTTTCAGTACAGGTGCACGCAGCATACATTCAGAGTAAAGTGACCAGATAAATGGAAGTGTTATTGGAAGAATTACTTAGAATTTCACAAATGGCAGATAGGTTTGGATATATAGCAAAATAGGTTCTTTTTTGGGAAAACAGAACTGAGATGATTCACAGCAATGTTTTGAACTACATAAATGCTCTAAGCCAACTTGACAGCTGAGTAATATGAGAAAATTGAAGGGATTGACCCAAGATAGCTTTGGTGAGCAAAGACAGAAATTTGCCTCCTATCCTTCCTGATGACTCTTATGTAAACTGATAGTACCATACAGCTTTCTCACTCTTCTGAACCATTGAATTAGAACAGGCAAAATGTTTCCATTTCATTCTTATACATTCTAGGGACTCACACCTCTTGCAGGACTGATATTCTTTTATGTAGAAATTTTTAAATATCCACAATACATGTGTTTGTGTTCTGAGCTCTGTTATTTGGTGCATCAGTGCCTCTTCTGTTTCTTAATATAGGCAGAACAAGCTATACAATTGTGAGGAAAGAACCAATACCTTTGCTTAGGTCTAGTGCAGAGATGACAAGCCATCTTGCTATAAAAATGTATATATGTACATAATACTGCATTTTTTAGGGCTCTTATTTGAAGTACATTGCTGCAGTATCTCTTCCATCCTCTCCCCTGTGAAATGGATAAAGCTCTAATGTAACTGTCCATGACCCAGGCAATGAATTTGCAACTTTAGCTCAAGTAAACACAGTAATAAGGGTCAGCAAGAGCTAACTTAAGGTAAGCTGCTTGACCTGGCACTGAAAGCCATAATAGAAATCCCAAGGCCAGAAAAAAGACAGATAAAAATGAATAGTAATTAGAGCATAATCATTTAGTTTAAAAGTATAATTAACTGATGGAAATGGTAGATTTTATGTCTTCTGTTGTTAAATGGTCATTTTTTCCATCTTTTTTTTTACATTAATATTTTATATATTCATTTTCATATAAGCTAAGTCAATACAAAATCTAACTGAAAAGGTATGATATTCAAGGACTATGTTGCACAGTAAACAAGGTAAATTTCCATCAATCTTGTCTTAAATTCAAGTTTAAATCATATCTACAAATTTACATTTTCCTGTATAGCCACTATGTTGTCCCTGTAGCCAAACTTGATTCATGCTTTTATATTTTTATTGATTCTTCCCCAAGATATGTGCTATTTTCAATCAGCCACATTTCTCTCTGCTGCTTGGTTTATGCCTCTCCTGTTGATCATCCTCTCCTTTGTGCTGTGTCATTACTGGTGTCCTTGTGGTTTATGAAATATTGTCACAGAAACAAAAGTTTTACCATGTTGATAAAACTAAGCCACTCTTCACAGGAAGGTAACTACTTACAGAAGAGCAGAAGTTTGGATTAATTTTTAATATATGTGTAAAGAAACCAGCTGTGGTTCTAGTTTGCTTTGTGTTTTAGTTTGCTTACAGGGAAAGATATAAAACTCTATTTCATAAAAACTGGGCTATAGACGAAATTCTGAAAGAATTTATCCAATTCCTTCTCTAACAGATACATTATTAGGAAAACAGCTTTCGTTTCATGGCTTTAGCAAACAAAATATATTATCTGCTGTTATCAAATAGATATTTATTTTAAAAAATCAACACTGCAGTATCAACAACATTGATCACTAGTTAGAAAAGTGTCTGATTCACAAACAATCCAGTCCAATAATATGTCTTCCAAATATCCTTCTTTACTGTGTCTTCATTTAACCCAAGGAAATATAAAGTTAAATTGCATCAGTCTTCCAAATGTGCCCATTAATCATTTACAAGTAACATTGAAATAAAACAAAGTTTTGCTGTGAAGTTATTTTGGACTTGCACCACTTGTGCATTTGACTCCTATAGGACATGGCTTTGCACCTGCCATTCAGCTGGCACAATAAATATCCTTCAAATTGAATTCAAAGGACTGCTTCAAATCTCTCTGTTCTTGTCTAGTACTTTCAATAGGATATTACCCAACATAAAATGTCTCTGTAATGTCAGTGCAGCAGATCTGATTATTTCATTTGCTGTGAAATGCTCAGTATATTTATACCTGATGTTTAAAGTTCTGTATTCTGATTATTTAGCCTTTTCGTTTTCCTATATTCCACATTTATGCCTAAATACCTGGAAAAGGTTAGGTCCCAAACAATAATCAGACACACAACACAAATGTACAATCACATCAGCTAGTAGGTTTTTTCACAGTTTTGTTCTGTTTAAACTGTCTATGGGACACAAACTATGTTCTTTGAAATTTAGCATTAAATTATCTAAGAATATTTAGAGGAAGGTCATATCATTGGTTATTGAGATTTCTGCCTTTTCCCACATCAGTTTATTTCAGCCTCTAATTACATCAGTTCAAACAGGTATTTCACTGAATATGGAAACACAATTAGCTAATATTCCTCCATCTTCCAGCATCTCCCTTTTGATTTTACATTCAGCAGAACAGAAATGAAGCTGACCAAGAGAAAGTCACAGCCTTTCCCTGAGGAGTCCAGGGGTCCTGTCTGTTGAGCTGTGTGGTAAAAGCTGCTCTGCACAGCCACAGACACACTGGGAAAGCCCAAATGATATTCCCTGCTGGGGTACTCCCACGCCCATTACAGGAGCCACCAACGCATCAAATGCCCAATTCACAAACCTGAAGAACAGGACGGTAGGTAGTAAACCAAATCAAGGACTCCCAAAGGACCAGCCTCCTGTTCAGGCCCCCCACAGGGCTGTCCCAGCATGGACAGACACGAGTATGTGTCACTTTGTCAATCTTCAATTTTTTCAGCAGAATGGATAACACATAGTGGTATGAATTAAAATATTTGCTTTTAATTTCTTTTTTAAATTTTATTTCTTTTATAAATTTATTCAATTTTTCATGTACCCATATCCTGTTTTTCCAGAAATCCAAAAGTTCTTAATCTCGTTGATTTCATTCTTTCTTTCACTCTCCAATATCCTCACATTGTATTCTCAGAAATAGCAATACATATGAATTATATACTGTTTCTATATAGTCTTTAATATGTACAGTTTTTATATAGTAATATATGTTCCATGCATATGAAATAACTATCTCTACATTAATTTCAGAGTGCAACAGTAATTTGGGTTTCCCTTTTTTTTACTCACTACTAGCATTTCTTTGTGTTCGTTTTCACAGGGGAGGTAAAATACTCACCCAAATTCCTCATACACAATGATGTTTATAATTGTTAGTTTGGCTGAACCCTAATGGGTCATCAGGAACCTGGTAGAGTAGAGCACTCAGTGTCATGTACAAATATGCATTCATTTATGTCAATTAGGTAGTGTGACAAATGACTGTGGAAATTCTTTAATATTTAGTTAACTGAGTCTCATAATATTCTTCCCAGTATTCAGTGTCAATAACATGATCCTCAGTTTGGAAATGACATGCTGAGGCCCAGACAAGCTAAACAACTGATCCAAGGTTTGCAAGGTACCCAATCTCAGATAATGTATTGAGACCACTTCTGAAACTCCAGCTGCTCTCCTATGGTAAACATCCTTTTTGGGGGAGCATAAATGCTCTTTTTTAAGGCAGTTTCTTTCACCTGTGTGCCAAGTAAGGAGCAAGGACAGAACACAAACACAGAGGTCATTCTCCAGTAATCAGCTACTTCAGCTAGAGAAAACTCTGTTTAACATTCCTTCACCCTCTATAAATCAGCTGAGGCATGGAGAAATCTGGACATTAAATTAATGATAAGAAGAATATCTCCTTCCTTGTAAGAATAAAAATGTAGAAAGATCAGCCTTCATGCTCCAGGCACAGCTTTCCTTAGTAGATACAGCTCTGCTAAAGCACTTGGCATTAGCTGCTCTGAGTTAGAGAAACTACACTAATTTGGGAACTCGCCTGATTTGCAACAGCAATTGCTAAGTTTCTACATTCCTAGCAATGTAACCTCTGCCTCCATCTGCTCCCCACTGATCTGATATCTAGCCTCAAAGACATGTTTTGGATTATGAAAGGGTTTAGGTTCTGAATTTCCAGGCCTTTGCACTGAAATGAGTCTCGTTTCTTCCACAGTGACTTAAAGTGTGTTTGTTCACGCATACTCACATAGATGTTTTATTGTCTTCACTGTGAGCTACCTCACAATTGCAAGTATTCCCTGCAATGCAGATTTTGTCTGTTTTTAATATTCTTATGAGTACATATTTTTAAGCATCTATCCCTAAGACTTAGGATTCTCACCTTTCAAAGTTCATTGTCCCGGCCATTATAGAAAAGTGTCCACATTCTCTTAGGGTATGAATTACAGCTTTGTACAAGGCACAAACAGACTTAAAATGGCAGTATTTTTGATAAAAATACTTTTTTAGAAGTTCCATGGCTCTAAATTTGGTTCCAAAAAGTTCTTTTATCTGATTTCTCTAAGAATCTCTTATGCTAAAATCAGGCAGAAGATGAGCCCTTTGTATAGGCGTGGAGTATAGGAGGTATGAAAGTGAAGGGGAACAAATACGGGGTCAAAGCAAATGCAGACACAGCATAGGAGGCACTCTGAGGGAGAGACCAGAAGCTATCTTTAAGTGCTGGGCAGCAAATGTTTCTGCAGTTTCAGCTTCTTAATTGTAGGACTAAAAAGCTAGTGCATTGTGTAAAAACCAAAGAGATGAAATACAGCCCAGATACAACATTTAGAATCATGTTCAAATCCCCAGCTACAGCAGTGTTTAGAGATGTGACTGTGGTTTAGGAGTGAGACAATTTTGAATTCTGATCTAAAATGTGAAAGTTTAGGGACATATATATTTTCCCCTGCAGTTAACTGTTCTATAGAACAGTCAGTCACAGTTGTAAGATTCAGTATTTGTTATTGTGCTTTATTAGGTGATATTTATCCTTAAAGCTATAAATTTGTTTTACAGACCATTTGCCAAACAGCAGATGGAAATAACTGTCCTTAATTGTCTAAATGCAGTGTCATGACCACATCACATGAGTGTTGCTTGTGTAACAGGCAGCTTAAAAACTCCTGCAAAGCTGCATTCTCTTCCTCAAAAAAGTATTCAATACATGTTGGTTTTTTCTACTTTTCACTCTCTCTTTTTGATTTGTTTTCCAAGTAGGCTTTTGACATCTTAGAAAGCCTTACGTTTGGAAAGGGATTTGGGATGTGGATTTCTCCCCCCAGAAGGTGAGGCCAAGGAATGCATCAGTCACTCCTGTCGCTTTCTGACAGTTCACATCACCAGAGGCATTTGATAAACTTTAATCACTGTCACAACTGTAAAGGTCACACATGGGACCAAAAAGCACAAATCAGCAGCTGCAGCACTGAGGTGTGAGTGAGAGGGGAATGTTGCACACACACACACAGTGTGGGCGTGTGAGACAATGCGTTTCACAAAAACACTCTCAAAAAGTTACACGTTTATTTTCAGTTTAAGAGTACTTGGAAAGTATGATGCCCTTACAGGCTTTTTTGAATACGTATGTTCAAATTGCATTTGAACCTATGGCAATTATGTAAAGAAAATGGTACTTTTGCACACCTCTAAATTTAAGAATAACACATACCACACAACTGTTTGGTTTCTCTACCACATGGAGAATTATTGACTTGAACAGAAATCCCATAATTTCAATCTATTTCTGTTTTTTTATATTTATAAGCATTTTAATTAAAAGACCAGAAATTTTCCCTCAGATATTCAAGGCATTTTGGTCTATGAAAATAGTTGAATTTATTTAACCATTCATGGAAATGGTTAATTTATAAAAATCCTCTTTTAGGATTTGAAGTTTCTCAAAATTTCCCAAATTCAGAAGCTGCATGATATTTACTTGTAAAAACCATGATATATTGAAAAGTCAGGCCCAAAATGTCTCATGACCCTGTTTAGAACAGGAGGCTGGAACAGGTAAGAACCTGAGGCCCCTTCCAGCTTGATTTCTAGGATCCCATGACCCTATGTTATTGAAAAACTTTTTTTAATCTGTAATATTAATTTTTTTCCATTGTGATTTCCTGTTGTTTTTACTATTGGAGTGCTTGTAATACCACATCACACCAGCACCCTCGTCCTGAGGTGGAACCCTCGTGTATTGAGCAATCTACAAGCAGTGCATAGTCAAGAGATGGCAACAGACAGGTCTGGAAAATATAATAATTCATAGTCAATATTATAGGCAATAGGCTGAAAATAACCTGGAGCAAACTCTTGCCAAATATGTGTAGATGACAGCAATTAACTTCGGAAGAACAGCAAATAACTGAACATTCACGAGAACTTGTCATGCAAATTCATACACTTCTCTGCTTAAACAAATTGGTGTCTGCACATCAGGTTATACTTCCCTTGCAAAACTGTTTCAGTCAATTCCTAGCAGAATTTTTAAAGCTGTATGTATGAAATCTCAGGTGCTGCTTTCACCAAGGGCTCCATAAAATCTTGGGTGCTGAGAAAACAGCTGGAGGTGAACTACAGTGATCTGTAAGAATTGCTTTTCTTCTATCCAATGCAGTTTGCTAATATGAAAATGCAGTCCACAGCTGATGATATACAGACAGATTTACTGCTATTATTACACAATCCATCTATAAAAGATGCCTAGAGTATATCACACTTATTTCTCAGCTGAATAGGATACTCTTTAGATGTGTATGTCACATGTTATTGGTAAAGAGCCCTATGTGATTTAAAATAATTAAGATTTAGTCATATCATTTTTTTTCTATATATTTGTTGTCCAGCAAGTTTTGAAAAGTAAATTCAGATTCTTCATCACTGGACCTGTTGTAACAGTCCTTGTGGTCTACTTTTCATGTGACTCTCGAAGAAAAAATTGTTAGCAGAAATGTTAATGGTGGTTTATAATTGCAGAAATCCTAACGCAGTTAACAGTGCTGTTCACACAGCACAAGCGCAGGACTTGCTGTACAATTTTCAATGTTCAAATGGTGCCAAAGGGCTGACACAGGATATAAGTTACCAGCTTCTTCTTTGCCTAGAAGTAGTACAAAACTTTCCTAAATATTGATGCAGGTATGAGTAATTTTTCCCCAAACAGAAAAGAGTTCCTGAGTGCTCATGAAGTATATGAGAACTATCACCTGAGAAACTAACCCAGCAAATTATTAAAAGGCTTCACAAATTTAATTTTTTTCAATGCAGTTCCTGTTTTTTTAAGTAAACTAAAGCTTTCTAAAGTATTCAGCTCACTCCCTCTTCCTCTCTCTATCTCTCAAATGCCTCTGAAAAGCATTTGGTTTAGCTTAAAAATAAATGTTCCTATATTTTATCTAAAGAGATGTAAGCCTCCATTCTAACATGAGGGTCAAAGAGAAGATGCTAGAATCAGCTGTCACATATTTTCGTTGTTTGAGAGAGATCATGAATGACTGAGAATTTATCACCCTTTAGGCAGGCCCTCTCTCCAAGATTTTGAGTCAGCATAAAGCCAAGCCCAGCAAAGGAAATTGTTTAAATCTCTGAAATCTTGGAAATTTTATACTGGAAGTTCTCCAAAGTAATTTTATCACTCCTGCTTTCAAAGAAAGATCATATATACAAGCCCAGACATATTTAAATTCTTCAAACAAGATGTAATGCACCTCGAGGGTCATCAAAAGAAGATGTAGAAAGATCCCTCAATCTGAGATCACCAGGGAATATGAACTCCACTTTGAGTTAACAAGGAAACCATTTTACAGAGTTTGTTCTTTATTCTTTGGAGTGATCTTCATTGATCGGTGAAGACATGACATATCAATTGGGAGCCTTAAACTACAAGGGTTTGCAATATTAAAAAAAAACCAAAAAGGCAGAAAACCCAAATGAACTCACACCATCAATCAGTGGAAATTTACAGTTCCCCCACAGTAGTACCGAGAGCCTGTTAAGAGCTCCTGGCTCTTTTCAGCAGCTCATCTCAAGCTTTAACTCAGTAATTCCTAAAGCAAGTATTATATACATATATCACTTTTTATTGAATTTTTGAAGAAAATAATGTAAAGAAATTTAATAGTAAACTTTTATGTGTAAGCAGAATTCTATTTTAAAGGTTAGGAACAGTTTTGTGGAAATCTATTATTAGCAACTAGATGATGATGATGATGATAAATTAATACTTCGATCTTTCACAGTATTTCATATGTGCAACACTGAAAATGCTCAAGTCTATAGGATTAATGCACTTCATAAAGGAAAAACCACCAAGAAACAAGGTTAAATATTTAAAAATAGACTTAATGAATAACCTTATAAATTTGAATACAGATTCTCCTCAGCTGGAAGGGATGAAGCAGCAATCTATCTCTGCAAGGATTCAATGAATAAAGTCCTGAGACTAAAGATGACCAGTTCTAATCCTAGCTCAGAGTACACCAAATTATGTTAGTTTTAAATTGCATATCATTGGCACTAGCATTTATTTCATAGTTGAATTTACCTCAAAACACTTGGGTCTCCTCTGATGGTGATTCTAATTTTCTGAATAAAGTTTCATCCATTACACATAAACTCTGCTTCCTGTGGAGCAGCCTTATTTTTATTTTCCAAGCTTCAAAGGCATGAAAAATTATTCCCATCATTCCTGCCCTGTCCAATCACAATATTCCATGACTCAGCACAGCCACAATATGTCACAAAATTTTTTCAGTATGTCTTAAAGTAAATATAAGTAGTTATAATTATTTAAGTAATTTTAGGTAAAAACACTAAGTTAATTTGAAAAAATTTAAGCTAAACGTTAGGGAATCTATTTTTCAGAACTTCAAAAACCATTCTTACCTCCCTCACTTTCAATCCTTACAACTTACAGAGAATAGAGGATGCAATCACTAGAAAGCCAGAGCTGAGAACCCATTTTGCAAACTTCTTTGAAACCCAATCATCACAATCTCAGAATTATCATATAACTTATCATCAGACATGACCTGAGGTCAGGCAAGTCACCAGACCTCATACATATTAAGATTTAAAAAACTGTCTCTTTTCCTGTACTTCTGGAGTATCAGGTTACTGAAAAGGTAATTAAAAGTCCATCAACAAATATACGTTTGACCTGGATACAGGTGAAGAGATACTTTAGCTCTTTCCAAAATAAAAACACATGAATCATTTATGTTTTGAAATAACTATCTAATTTCATTTAATTGCTCAGAGAACTTCCATGCTTATCTGGATGATTCTCTGGATATTCTGGATACTTCAAACAACTTAGCATTGTTCAAATTTTACTCTAAACTCACTTAATTCACACTGTAATTGATCTTTTGCTGATATTATGCTGCTCTAATTGAGTGAAGTCTCCTTACATGCTTATTTTTTTACTCCCCCATCTTCTAAATGAAAACTACAGAAGCTGAATGGATGTGCATTGGAATCTAAAATTATTTTGTTCACACCTATGGAGATCTTTCTCTGATAATACATTATCATGATTTATTTTTATCATTATTTAATTACCAACCCAGGCAATTGCTAACCCATTGTAAAATGGATTACTAAATGGCTCATCATGCCTTTCTGATGAATGACGACATCTGAACCATAAGGCTGGTGAATGGATGTCCAGAATCTGAAATGGGCTTTCAAAAGCCCAAAAACTCCTGAAATGTTTTTAAATAATATTTTGTCATATATTCAGACAATGGGGGGTTTTTTTTGGTTTGTTTTTTTTTTTTAATAGAGAATTGAACAGACAATTACTAACAAAGGTATTTTAGTTTTCTAAAGAACAAGCAACGGCAACTTGAAAACCCCCAGAAAAATAAATTAGAAATTGAAGTTTAAACCATGCAATTTAGTTTGATTACATGCATGCAGAAAACTGTGAAAATCATCAAAGTCCACGCCATTTCATGTGAAATGGGCACTTAACCTACTGTTAAAACATCACCTATCACAAAAATATCTTCACACAACATATCTAAAATTTATACTAAAGATCAAATACTAGACCCTTTCTTCATGTTTTATGTGTTACAGACAAATATTGCTTCTTTACCTATGCTTGTGCCAGAATATGTCATGATGTTTCACATGTTCACATGTAGAAAAATAATGTATGTAGAGGAAGTTATAAGCTTTCATTATTCAGTTCAAATAAAATTAGTTTAGTGGCATGCAGAGTTAATTTTATTATCAGTTTTCCCACTGAAATATCTAAAAGAAAACATGTAAATATTTGCACATATGATCCTTTTTTCAAGCAAACAGGCTCTGACCACAATATTTGAATTGAAAAGCTTTAGTGGCTGAGAAGAAAGAAGACAAAAGGAAATGGGGTGGAGAGACAGGGGAAAGAAAACTGATGGAGATAAAATGAAGAAATTAGCTGTGGGTGTTCTAAAATATTAATAAATGCCAACCTTGTCATCCAGGCATTCAAAACCAGTAAATTTTGTAATAAATTGTCCATCCTAGGCATATTTTCATGTAACTTCCTCATACCTCTGTTTTTCAAGCCACCAACACATTTATAGCATAAGTATGGGTAAGGTCTCCATCCCAGTTCCATCTCTGATTAAAAATTTAGTCAGAGGCCTTTTTGAGTATAATTGCTCCTTCCCAACACCTATCACAGAAAATTTTCTTGTAAGAAACATAACCATTTCTTTCTCAGAAAGAAAACGCTTTGAAAATTACAATACTCTCCTATAAAGTCTGAAAGATCACAGTTGCCTTTATCAAACACTGTTTAGGCCACAGAAGGATTTTGCCACGAGAAAAGCACAGAGTGGACACAATGGGTCTAACTCCAAGCCTGGTGGAAAAAAGGTCTGGTTAGCACATCCTGGGTGCATATCCAGACAAAAATTACCACTGTGATAAAGAAACAACTGCTCATCACCAGTCAAAGATCGCCTTAAATTTTGGGACAGGTGGCACCTGGGAGGATGGGAGCCCCCCACCCTGAATATGCCTCTGTGGATACTTGAAGCTTGGACTATAAGTTAAGACACCAATACAGGAACTTCAGATAAAATAAAGGTCTTGCTGTTGTTTGTTTGCCCAGGCAGAGATGGAGGAAAGCAAAGCTGGGGGAGAAAAATGAATCACTGATAATGGCAGAACTTATGTGCCACGAGGAAAGCCAACTCAGCAACTGTGCTGAAATCAGCTTGGACTGAGTGAAAGGTAATTCAGGCAAGGAGAGATCGCAACCACTGACTCAAAAACCCCACCAGCTCAAAAGAAGTAAAAGATTGAAGATGGGGCTAGGTAGCATTAGAAGTGAGGGAATCATTTAACCAAGAGAATAAGAGGACAGTATAACAAATGAGCATTAATTTCTTTGTTTGCTAAAATATAATGAGAAGTTTTGAATGACTTGAGGATCCCCAGTGTTGAGAAGCCTAGGCTGAAGAGGGACCAAGAGGATGCTGCTGGATCTGTGGGTGATGACTTTCTTCTGCTTCTCTCTCTTCTCTCCCACTTTCACCCCTAGAAACTTTCTTTCTGTCTCTCTACCTCACATTTACTATTAAATGACATCCCTATTTCTGACCTTGGGACATGATCTTATTCGCACCTTAATTTGGGCAGAAGCATCTCTCAATAATAGGATATTAACATGTCCCATAATATGCCCTAACAGATATTATGCCCCTCTATCATTAGAGATGTACTTAGCCACTCTTACCTTAATTATTGTCATGGTTTGACCCTGGCCAAATGCCAGGCACCCACGACAGCTGCTCCCTCACTCTCCCCTGCCACAGCTGGACAGAGGAGAGAAAAGAACCTTAGCAAAGCAGTCATGAGTTAAGGACAGGCAGGAAACACTCCAAGGGCAAAACAGGCTCAACTTAAAAGTTAAAAAGTGAATTTATTGCTAACAGAGTCAGAGGATGATAACGAGAAGTAAAATAGGCCCTTAAAGACACCCTTTCTTCCCCAACCTCTCCCTCCTTCCCACCAACAGTGCAGGGAACAGGGTGTGGGGCTTTGGTCATTTCATCACTGGGATCTTCTTCTGCTGCTCAGAGAGAGAAGTCTTTCCCCTGCTTCGCCATGGGGTCCCTCCCATGGGAGACAGCTCTCTGCGAGCCCCTCCAACGAGGTTCCAAACTCACAAGCAGAAGTTCTCCCAAAACTGCTGCAATGTGAGTCCCTCCCACAATCATCCCAAAACTGCTGCAGCGTGGGTCAGTGCTCCATGGGGTGCAGGGCTCCAAGGACAGGCTGCTCCAGCCTGGAACAGGGGCCCTGCTCTCCACCAGGTCTCCCACTGATCACAGCCTCCTCCAGGCATTCACAGCTCTGGCGTGGGCACCTCCCCACGGGCTGGGGGTGAATCTCTGCCCCCATGGACCCCATGGGCTGCAGGGGCACAGCTGCTCCACCATGGTCATCACCACAACCTGCAGAGGAATCTCAGCTCCACACCTGGAGCACCTCCTCCCCTCCTTCTCCACTGACCTTGGTGTCTCCATGTTGTTTCCCTCACATGGTCTCACCTCCTTTTCCCTCTCTGCTTAGGAAAACTGGGTGCCCACTTCGTTTAGATTTCTTGTTAAGTATGTTATCACAGAGGCATAGCTAACATCTCTAATTGGCCCAGCCTTGGCCAGCAGCATGTCCATCATCTTCAGAGCCATCAGACATTGGCTCTGCTGGACATTGTGGAAGTTTCCAGAAGCTTCTCACGGGTGCCATCTTTGTGGCTGCTCCACTACCAAAAACGAGGCCAAGCAAAACCAGCACAATTATTTAGCTCATGTGTGTGTCTGCAGCCTATAAACTCTTCATGCTTTTCACAGCATTCTCAGAGAATTCTCTCTCCTTGTTTCTGTACTGCAAAAGGTGGGAGGCTGCTGCCTTCTCTTCTTTCTCCTCATTTTCCACCAGTTGGGAGAAAATGAATTCATAAAGTCAATTATTATGAGAAGAGATAGTAATTTCAATTAGCACAGCAATTTTCATACAACATGGTGTCCCAAGGCACTTGAAAATAATATATTGTAAAAAGACTGGGTTATTTTTAGTGTCATTTTTAACTGTTGTCACCTACTTCACCAGCTCACTTTCCTTCTGCACGCTCCACTTGAAGTGTAGATCATGAATAACTCTCTGCAATTAACTAGTCAGAGCAGGAAGACAGAAAGAGCAGCAGTTTTTAATTCATTAGCTTTTCACCTTTGAAGACCTGTGCTTAAAGCTTACTTCATCTCTGTCTGCCCCAGGCTCATGTTGATATATTTGTCTCTCTTTCTGGGCCCAAGTCATCGTTAAAGGCAACCATACACCAAAAGGGGAAAAAAAAAACAAAACTAAAGGGAACAGCGAAACCTTGCACTTCTCACTGATCACTGATTTTTCAGCCTTCTTCCTTTTTATGTCTATTTTAATCTTCCCTTTGGGAGGAGGTAATTGGGAAATCACAAGTGGTGCTGTACACTGGCTCTCTTTCTGAACTGACTTCTTTCATTTGTCACTAGTGTAGGCTGCTGAGTGTGTCAGCTTGGGAACATTCTGCAGTGACTTTCTCTCTAAATTAGCTCTGAATGATTTCAGGTTTTCTTCATCATGCCAACAATGCTCTTTAGCATACTGAATTTCTGCACATCAAATATTACCAGCATTTGCTGATCTTTCGCCATTTCGCTCCTACATTTCTCATCAGGAGCTTCCAGTGGAAAGTGTGACCGACGCTCTGGACACTCTATTTGTGCAATCCAAGCACATGCTTGTTCAACTGGCCCTGACAAAGTTGTAAAAGAGCACCCAGAGACCCTGGAGTGTTGAAAAGCCTTATCTTCTGCAAATTCTATCAGTATCAAATCAATAAACTAATGCAAAATATTATGTGTGTGAGTGGTCCAGCTATCCAAAATTATCTCTTATGGCTGTTTTGAGCCCTGCTTTTCTGTGATTCCAAGTGACTATGGAGCTGTTGAATTTGCATTTACAATTTTCTTTTGAAAAGGTTGAAAAACGAGTCAGTCTTTCTTTTCCATACTTTCATAACTTCACAGTCACTAAGAGATTTTTACTCCCAATGCATTTTAAAGGAAAATCCCTATTTTAAAGAGCAGAAACTGAGGCAATTGACTGGTCCATTCCACACTCACACAGACACACACACAAATCTGTAAAAGTTTGAGAAACTTTTCACATAGGTGGAAGCTATTAATTAAACTCTAGACCTCTATATTGTCTGGTGCAGAAATACTCCTTTTCTTCTTTTTTTTCTTTTTTTTTTTTTTTTTTTTTTTTTTTTTTTTTTTTTTTTTTTTTTTTGGTGCATCTCTTTGCATTTTTTTGGGGATATTACTGTGATGTACCATAAATTCCCATGCATCATGATGGCAACCAAAGAAAGGCTATACAGATAATGACACTGAAATTGTCTGAAGGCCAAACTCTTTGGTCAAATTGTATGTTGTTTAACCTGTGTTGGTCGTACCAGAAGTTTAAATACTTGAGATAGCTCTAACCACCTACGAGATCCTGTCAAAACAATGGAATTAATGAAGAGCTCTAACCAAGCAAATACCCTATTTTAAAGCTTCTCTTGAGACAGATTGCCCATAGATGCAGAAAATCAATGTTCTGCAAATGTTGTGAAGTATTTAACAATGTAAAACAAATTTTAAAAGGACCTTTTCAGCTTGAAAGCTTTTGTGTTACAAATTGTGTGTTACTCCCACTGCGGTTCTGTTGAGATTACCTCAATCTGGACCTGATACATATGCAATGTACTGCTGCTTTTCAACTTCAATTATTTCCTCGTCCTTTAAAATTGCAGCTGCCTTGAGCCTTTCTCTTATTTCCATAAAAGGGATCTTCCCACTTCATTCAATTATGTGTTAGACTGTGAATTTAAACTGGTTGCCTCTTGCAAGCTTTGTGGTAGGCAGCTGCTTTCAATAGTTTTGTACATATATATATCATAATATTGTTGGGTGTCCTTTCAAATTACTGGCAGCACACCTAAATGAAGAGTGTCGCTGTGAAATATATAGCCATCAAGTCCAGTGTCCCACAGATTCCATACTTTGTGTTGTAAAGAGCACAGCACTTTAAGCACTTCCTATCACATCCACGGGTCTAGACAAATAGCAATTTAATGGTCTTTATCCTAATTACATTAATGAAAGCATCTTTTACATCCATCAAACTGCAAAATCTGGTCCATTATACATAAAAACTGTGTAAAAGAAACAACCTCAAGAAATACTGTCCCGCCTGAATCTGGTTATCTAGAAGTGTCTGTAAATGTCATGTGGTTTCAACATAAAGCCAAGTACCCAATCATTTGTCAAATCACAAGTCATTTACTTTTCATCCCTTAGCTGTCTTAAGTCATGTCAGAATATGCCTCCTGTGCATGTGCGTGGTTACAATTAATGACATTCAGAAAAGACATCTAAACACATTTTCCAGAAGAAAACATAAGGTGAGGGCCTGCAGAATGGCACTGACCCAAGTACAATTTACTGTGATATCTTTATGCACTGCCTTAGGTTCTGTGTTCAGTGAACCTTCTACCTCGCAGCACGCCAGGGGTGGGAACGTGACTTTCAGACTGAAAGCTTTTCTAGCCCTTCCTTTGTGTTTTCAAAGTGTTTTCATCATCTCAAGCATTTTCAGGAAGAAGGACCCTACTACTTTCAATGTGCAACTGCTCTCCATAACCTCTCTTTTGCTGTCTTTAAAGAGGGCATTAAAAGGCACCCTACACTTAAATATTTGACAGTGCATTTACATGGAAATTCTGCTACAGACAGCCATGCAGGACAGATCTCACACGGATGTTTTTTGAATATGTTACCTCATTTGGAAAGTATCATTTTTCTAGACTTAGCATTCAAACATGATATTAAGCGTTTCAAGAAGCTCAGAAGGATAGTTTTCCGTGTTTTCCAGGCTTCAGACACAAATCTAATTTAACCAACTCTGTAATTCTACTTAGTCCTAGCTCAAACACTTTGTATTACTTCCCCTCACCTGGTGGCCGTGCAACAATTCAGTTGCTGAAGTTCTTCATCCAGAAAGTGCACTTGATTTCCTGTAATGCTTATTCTGGCAGAAACAAGACTTTGGTGTCAAATGATGCAAACTTTACCCTGTATTCGAACTGATTTTCTCCTTCTGTTTGAGTAAATCATCTCATTATGTGTTTTTTGTAAGACCTATTCATCACATTTGCAATTGAATTTTGCAATCACATAAATTAAATATTGGTGTAAATTAATCTAATTTTGTGCAAAGCCAAGCAGAAATCAGGAATGTAGACTTTTACAGGTTTTTTTGGGGAAGGCACAAAAATATTCTTCAGGTACAAATACAGTAGTAGTAGCTGTAATGAGTGAAGGACAATCTCAAGCAAAAATATGTCAATCTACCCAGGTAGACTCCTGGCTTTTCATTAGAGATCTATTTTGCACTGTGTTATAAAAGTTCCCTGCTCTGTTACCCCCAAACACTCTTTATGTTATGAAAATATATTAACTTTGTTTATATACATACATATACATAAACACACACACACACACACACATATATATATATAAAAGTTAATATTAGATCCTGCAATGTAATGAGTTAGTCAAATTTGACAGGAGATTTTGGTATTGTTCGTGTTTAAGTAAAACAAACTATGCAGCAGCCTGGCCCTGGAGAAAAGGACTTTGCTTCTCGGAAGCTTAGAGCTGTCCCTGAAGGACAAAGGATACTCTGTACAACTGAGGTAACACCAGCATCCTAGCCCCTAACACACCTTTGAAATCTTAATTTCAGGGTCTGGCATCAAAGATACATCACTACTGCAAGACTGATCCCAGGGACAAATAAATAAGCTGCAAGAATACTGAGAAAGTACAGTTCATTTGGAAACTCTTACTGTGGTTATTAATGAGCAACATGGGTGCGAGGGCTTAGTCAAATCATGTTGTAACTGAATATTTGAAGTAATAATTCTGTGTAAAATCATGTTGGGGGCACCCCAATATGAATAGAACACCTCACGTGCATGAAGTAAAACTTACTTTTGTAATTTTATACTTTGCATCCTACAATGTCTCCTTGTTTGGCAAGGCCAGTTACAAATCCTCAGCCCAGCACCAAATGTGACATTCATATACATGAACACAGATTCTGTTTTTCATGAGAGCAATAGGATCCAAAACTATTCTGATTTTCTAAATTACTGAGGTAAGACTGACAACTTCTCTGTGCAGACATTTGAGATACTCTAGAACAGTTAATGAAAAGAAGATGTGTATGGGAAAAAATCTGCTTTACTATAATTAGGGTTTTTTTATTAATATTTCATTACTAAGTAGTTCTCCTTCATCTTGCTTGTAGAAAATGGAGAAAAACTACTGTTCACATTTTACTGATGGAGAATGAAGGTACGATGAAAGCAACATCCCAAGAATGAAAAATAGGAAGTTGGGAGCAATTCAAGAAATGTGATTCTGCAGGTTCATGCCCTAGACTCTAAATCATGAGTTTGTTTGGACAATCACACAGTTGAAACTCTCCAAAACAGGTGCTCTCAAATGAGTTAACAGTGGAAAGTAGTATCTAGAGAAGTTCATTTTCAGATTCTTCTCAGATGCTTTTAAAAGCAGCCTTAAACAATTAATGGATATTCTGCTAACATCAGGACAATGTAAAGACAGAGGTTGGTAATATTGGCATTTTTGCAATGGTTCTACATACTCAAGAACCCAATCAGATCGTATAAGGCACAGACCAAGGGGAATCTGAGAGCAAGAAGTTCCTAAAGTACATGCAGAATTAGATGGTAAAATGTTTGAATAGTGTTGAGGGGAAAGTGCAAACTGGTGTTTTGCCTGCTGGGGCCAGGCAAAACAGTAATGAGACAGACTGAATAATCCTTCCTCCCCTTTCATTTGCTCCCGCCCCTGGTCCTGTAAGAGGTAAAAAAAAAAAAAAAACCCAAAAAAAAAAACAAAAAAAAACCCACAAAAAACCAACCAAAACCAAAACCCAGCAGCAGCCACAAATCAACAAATAAGCCCCCCCCCAAAACCAAACAACCACCCAAAAGTGATTCTTTTAGCTTTATTCTGCTCTGTCCCAAATTCTTCTGTTCCCCACCCTTAACACAGAGCTACAAAGCATCATTGCTTCTACAGCTGAGGGGCCTTTCAGAAAAGAGTGAGGAAATTGATCTGTGTTCAAAGGATTATCATTTCTGTGTTGTATGTCTCTCAGATGAGATATGAAGAGTAGTGCAAGTGCATTCTGTAAAATTCCCCTTTTGTTAGTTTATCTCACCCCCAGAAGCAAATTCTGTAGACCTCAGATAATCATCTTAACAAGGCCCTACTCTGTGTCTCCTGTACTAATATGGGATAGGAGAGCTCTGCTGATAGAATGTGAAATGTTTACTTCTGCAAGCACACATTGCATCTCACAGAGGAATTGGGGCAGGGGGGCAGGAGGAACAGACGTCTCTGTGAAATGATTTGAACTGAAGCAGCTCTGCAAATAAAGCAAATGGTGAACTGCAAAATTCATATAGTTTCAACAGATCACTGGAAATCCCTGTATAAATAGCTCTGATATTCAAGTTCCTATTGAAAGTAATAGCTGAACAAATTCTAAACAACTATGAGGCTGCAGAGTTGGAACGTGCTATCAGTTTGTTTTTGGGTTTTTTTGCAAATACAGGCAGCCTTTCTGCCAATTTACACTTAACAGCAGCAAGAATCTGCACCACAGAAAAGAAGTGGTCCTGTTCTTAAATGCACTGCTTATTAATGCTGTGAAAAGACAATAAACTGAGCAGCCAGAATTTTCTGCTGCAGCTTATGCTGCTGTATAAGACGATCATGAAAGATCATGAAAAGAAACAAACGAATAGATGTTAAGGCTTGGAATCAATTCTCCAAACATAAAGGAGGGAATTTCTCTCTCCTTAGAGATTTTAGTAAAACAGAACAGCAAAAGCTAATGCCCTGCCAGGTATTCACCATGGGGATCTCCCCTTACAGAAATTTAAGAAGGAACTTAATTTTGAATTTATGGGATCATTTTCCTTATCTTCTTTACATGCTCCCTTCATTACACTCTTGCTTGTTCCTGTGATTCTCTGTTTCAGTACTTAGTACTGCTCTCCCCTGCCAGAAGTGCCACGGCATAGCTATATCACTGTTGTTCATCATTACATTAGCACAAGATGTGTTTAACTTTCCCTTCATGCTTTTATCTTTCCCTCCTTGTCAAGGCAGGGCCAGAAGCAGTAATAAAGGGATCCACAGGAAAACTCGTGTTGCTTTGTCTACTTGTGGTCTCATCAATTAATCAAATTAAGAGATTAAAACATAGCTAAAGACAATGTAGAAAAAAAGCAATATTGCAACGGCAATGATTTCCTTGGCATAAAATATTGTATCTCTTGAAATATTGAAATATTTCAAAAGCCGTGCAACTAAACCAAATGCTTGTCTATTTAAACAGAAAAATAAGAATTTGTTTTGCAGGTTTGAGACTGAATTGAAAGAGCCAGAATGAAGTAAATCTGTTGAGAAAAAACAGAAAATCCTAACTGGGGATTTTGGTTTTCCGTTTTGATCTAGAAACATTCTAATGTGCTTTTAAAAAAACTTTCATTTCCCAAGAACTATGAGCTGCCTATGCCAATCAGGTTCATAAATAAGAGTGTGGGTTTTGCAGCACTTATGCTTCATGTTAGAAATAGTTTATGAAGGAAACAGGGAAAAAACTATGCATAAATCATTGTGGACCATACATGCCTGACTTCTATCTTGCATGTTTGTAAATAATGAACAGCTCAGGAAGTCAATGATGTAAAGCTGCAATAAAACTGTTCTGGGTGAGAAAGCATAGGTGCCAAAGACATATTCAGAGAAGTCCTAGAAAGTCACCTAGACTGAAATTGAATCTTTCAAGATTCCTCAGTCAGACCTTGTGATTTTTACTTCCTGCTGGAGGAAGAACTTAATACAGAGATGACATTTTCCTTTGCTTGGGGAGCTTAGGACAATTTTTTTCTATTTGACTTCTTTATTGATTATGAAAACAGAGTAAGGATAGCTACATGTGAAAAGGAGAAACCATCACCCCAGAATAAAGGTCACAAAAAAGAGTCACTGGAAAGTTCATGATCATACATAAGAAGTGAGAAGAGATACATGCGTACTTGTCTCCTAACTTATATATGAAAGACATCATTCTTTTCTAAGAGAAAAGACATTCTGAAAAAAGATCAGTCTCTGAAGGGACGATTCATTTCATCCAGTTGCTTTCTGGAATAAAACAAGCTTTAAAAGCAAAGACAAGGAGGGAGAGAATATTTATAACCAGAAGAAGTGTCACCAATAGTTCCAGTTTTCCTGACCTTCCTTTTTACAGAGGAAAACTGTCTGAAAACTTTGGATATATATACACAAATGCACAAATGATGAGAAACTGTGTGTTACGGGCATTATGCTTTCCAGAAAACTGTGCAGAGACATTCAGTTCCATTGGCAAAAACCAGTTTGGAACAAAACAGAATCATAAGAGAGACCTTAACACACTTTCAAATAGAGAGGACTGAAAAAGCACTTGAGATTGCCTTGGCTATTTTGCCATCCTCTTAGACTTTGGAAAGCAATAGCTTCACCGGTATAGCTCTCTAAAATATTTAGGCAATTCTCCAGTAGCTTAGTAAGGTCCTCTCTTCCTCCTGCCTGTCTACTGTGATAACTGCGTGTCTGAAGATCCTAATTTAGGCATGCAGATTTGAGGCAAAGCAACCAACCTGTTTGTGACCATGAATTCTGGAACAAGGCTTTGTGTCCAGCAGCAGGGTTAACACAACTGTTAATGAGCCAAACACTTGTGATCTCTGTCTTCATGGTGTCAGGAGCATACAGAAAAACCAAGGGTTACATTGTACTGCATAAAACAAACAGATTCAACTGACATTTCTAAAATTTCATGTGTTTGGGACAATAACTACTTGCTGTTTCTATTTTCCAGCTACATCTCTGTGGACAAGATTAAGGAAATGGTATTATTGAAAGATTATAAACTATTATTGTTAGAACATTCTCTTCACTTTATGTTGTTTGACTTGCTACTACCAAAAAATGAGATATTCTTGGAGGTCCTCCAGGATGAAAAACTACAAAATGAAAATGATCACACTATTATTTTAATTATTGTGATAAAGAGACTTGGAAAGTAAACATTTTAACATAAAATCATTTCAGTCTGCAGACTTAATAAGCACAAAATGGAAGTTAAACAAAGCGTTCTGAATAGACGAAAAATTATGTTGATAAATCAAATTATTTCAGTGACCTAACTTGCATTTCAGAAGAGCATTGTTGCTTTCTAACATAAGAGGTATGGACAGGTATTTGAGAATCAAGTGCCTTCATCCTACAAATAGATAAAGATGTAAGTCCATAGGCAAATGACTGAGTTAACATTTGCTTCTTTTTTATTTTAAAAACTTTGCATTAATTCATGATATGAACACCCTACAGAACATCTTTTGCTGTAACATATCACCGTAACACCTGTGAAGTCACCAGATGTGCAGCAATCGAGAGCCTGGTGCACTGTGTGCAGCCAAGTGCAATTGCGTGGCAACTGTAATTGATGTTGCAGAGATATGAAGAATTAATAAAACACAAATTGGAAGACATTAATTTGTATTCACTTTTATCCTTCAGAAGACATGTATAATCTTTGCTAATAATTTGCTTAAGGAACACAGACAATTGCACCTTTAATATGCTTTTCTTTTTTCTTTTAATATATTAACCCATGAAATCTATCATTATTACCATGACCAGGACATAAAATTTCCAACTTTTTTTTTAATTATTAACATAGATCCTAAGAGAATATAGATTTTCACTTGTCTGAATACCTTTCTAAACCAAAATATCCTTGAAGTTGTTCGTTCTTCCTGTTATGGACAGCTGTTTTTCCCAAATATTTCAATAACTAGCCAGATGTTCCAGGTCATTCTAAATGTCATAGACTAGAGGGAAAGGTCTTTTAACTCTGCTTCATGCTCCAAATATTATTGTTCATGTTTTTATTTCATCTTTCTCTATAAAAACTCATTAATGAATATTCTCAAAATTTGTCACTCTTACTCTGACAAGTTCTATAAAGGGTTTAATTAATACAGGGTATGTAATTACAGTACCCTCCCTCTGATTGTCAACTTTGTTTGGAGTTCAGTGCAGATTACTTTAGCTGCAGGTAATAGGTTAAATTAGTTCCTGCTGTGCACCAAACTGCAGTAGCAAAACTGCTATTGCTTTCTGAGTCAATTGACTTACTTTTGGTCCACTTGTTTTTACATTTCACTGCAGCGTAAATCTAATGAAGATACACTTCAGCATATAAAATGGAAACAGTTCAGAAAGTAACTAAGGTCTTTTCCTTTCGACTGTAATTGAACTGTTTTAATACACAGAAAACAAGAGGTTTTCCATCAAAATAAATTGAATTGATTTTAAACTGGAAAAAAAAACCCCAAACCAACAACACCCTCCCCCTTCCCAAAAACAGAGACACTGAAAGGAAGCTGAGTTTGAGTATCTGATAGCTCCTATTACAAGAACTTGGGAAAAAAACTTCAAGCACTCATTGATTGGCTAGAATTGACTAGACCAGAATCTTTAAATAGGAACATAGGAAGTTACAGGAACACTTCTATATGGAGACATGAAGAAGTTCTTAATGCTATATTCCCCTTTGCCTGCAGTAGGTAAAGAATTATGTCAGAATTCAATTACCGTACACACAGTACAGCTCTGGATATTCTTATTAATAGATAGGAAATATGTTCTACATTTTTATCAGGTTATCAGGTTTTGAATATCATCAGTTCCTGTGCCAATGAGTTCTAGAGATTAATATAAGCACTAAGTTCAATGTAATTAAAAGTGAGAAATTAAAAAACCTTTTAGAAATTGTGTGCTTCATGTATTTAATTTTAAATGTTCCTCTTTTTAACTCAATTTGTTCTTCCACTAAAAAACAGTGACTATGGAGCCAGAGATGGTGAATTTTATAGAGAAAGAGAAATCTAGCAATACCCAGAGAAGAGATAGACATATGTCCTAGCACTGAATATTCCGTGTGGATTTCACACTCATTTTACTCTTTTGAAGTTACTTCCTTTGTTAACTTTGAGGTCAGACCTTTTGTATTGTAATATCAAAAGTCTGTGAATTGCAGTAGTTGGACTCCTCTCTCCGTGGTGGAATCTTTTAAAAACAGAACTGGTCAACAAACTCAACTTCCATCTCCTGATTTATGCTTGAAAATTTCCAAAATATTTCTTGGACTAGACCGTACCTAGGGAAAATCCTGGCCATTTTTAATTCCATGGCATCAGGTCTGACACATCTTTTACTTCTGGTCCTGCCAATAACTCAGTAAAAAGAGACTTATGAGCCTGTGTATTTAGTACAGTAACTATTTTTGCAGTTTAAGGCAAAAATTTTTTAAGATGTATCTTTTTTACTGTTTCTTTTTTATCAGTTAAAGAAATCACCCTGAGTTCTCAAAATTAAACCATTCTTCCCAGATCATCATCACCTGCAAGAAATCTGTGGGCCAAGAGCCTCACATCAGTAATTCCTTTTTAAGTTCATTATATATCTTTCTACAAGTGTGGCAGCCAGGAAAGGACGGTCCGAGAAGTCATACCCTCACTGATAAACGAGGCTGGCAAAGTGGTGGCAGCAGATGAGAAGGCTGAGGTACTCAAATCTTTGCCTCAGCCCTCACTGGTAACTTCCCTTTGGATAGGTTGCAAGACATGGACAGGGGACCAAAGTCCCTCCCACAAGGGAGAGAAGATCAGAGATTCATGGCCGCCTGAGGAGCAGGAATATAAGACATGCGTAATGTCTTAGAGTTTTCTAAGCTCTAGAAGAATACAAAAAAACACCAGAATGTATTTAATGTCTATTTCCTGTAAAAAATTTGCTAAAGTATCGAAAGTTTTCTAAAGTATCCAGTATATTGACAACATCTACAGATCTCTGTGTTTTATTATTATTTTATTCCAAAATATAAATCAGAATAAAAAGTAGTTTAATGATTGCAAAACTTTGTTGCTTGAAAAAAATTATGCACTAATGAAGGTCAATGTTATCAAATTTCTTGAGGTTAGGAAACACAAGAAATATATCACTTACTCACAGCTGTTAAATGCTTTACAGCAAAGCAAACCAGGCAAAGACTGAGCTAATTGCTAGACCTCAGATGGCAAACAGTTATTCCCAGCTCTGTGTAGTACCTAAGGTCAGACAGGCTATCTCATCTTAAATATACTGCTCACAGGCTGCTTTTCCAAGATATCAGTGTCTCCTTTCTGTCCCTACCAGAGACAAAAATATTTTAAATTGCAACTAAATGATTTCTACACTGTCCTTGACCCAGATATTCAAAAGAGTTCTAGGATTGCTGCAACATCTGAAAAACACTGCAACTTCTGCCCATAATTTGATCCACCTTTTTCTTCCTCACATAAATATTACCAAAACAGGTAAGTAATCTCTTTTTAATCAAATAAACTTCAGACACTATCACTACATCTCTACCGTCAAAAGGAAAAATAAAGCATTCGGAAAATCAAGATCCTAAATATAAAAATATTCCTGAATGCTTAAACCCTTGAAAGGAGAGAACACCCTAGACTTCAGTTATGTGTAGTTTTCCTCTGAAATGTTGTCTTTTACAGCCACTGTAAGGAATTTCTCTTTACATGAACAAATCAGGCATTTTTTCCTAATGCCATATTAAAAATATGTTTACCGTTTATATAAACATATATATATTGTTTATATAAACTGTTTATATGCACTCTTATGTTTAGACATGCCTTCAAATTCTGTAATTATAAATGTATTCTTATTTATTCCCATATTGTTAACCAGGTCTCTGACTTCTGAGTAGTAAACACAGAAATTATTTACCTTACCTAATTATAAAATTAGCAACTCCATTCCCAAAACCTTGTTAAATGAGATAATATTAACACGAAAATCTGAAAGGGGTTAGTTTGGGTGGGAGCTTTTTTCATACCAACAGAATAAATTGATCAATTATCCACTAATCCTGCTTATCTACAGAAGAGCTGGGCAGTAAGTCACTAAAGAAAGACAACAAAACATTATTCCATAGAGAAAATACGACAGTGAGGTACTGGCATTTCAACATTCCAGACATTCTGGATAACATTTCATCCTATTGTATCTTCCAGATGTACGTCAAAATACTTTTCTGACGGAAAGGTTTTCTTCCAGCTGCAGCTACGTCATGTTCTCTCCTGAGAATCTGAGAATATCTGATAACGACAGCTGATATTTAACTTCAAGAACAAAAGAGAACAGATTAGAACCTGAGGAAACCTGAGGTTTTGGGTAGAAATTTGCAAAATTTTAGTCAACAAAGTACGCCAATGTATAACAAAGGATGAGAAATGAGTAGGAGAGAACCTTTAACATTTCCATTCTTCAGTTAATTCTTAATAAAATCTTTTCTTCCTGAATTTGCTACTTTTTCAGATAGCTGCTTTTCCTTTGTACTTTTCAGTGGAAATTCACTTGACACAACTTTTATATTTTAAGAAGGAGAGAGATACAGAGGAAAGCCACTGCCTAGGTGGAATTTTGTTTTGCACAATGGGGCTCACAACCTTTCTGAATTCCAGTAAGAAAAAGACTGTTAAGAAAGGTTTTATAACTTTCCAAGAGCAACTGATAGCACATTATAAAATTTTACATCTCTTCTGATGTAGGTAAACCTGAGATGACAGAGCATTGGATGGACCTGTGGTAAGGGCACAACGTGCTGAACAGATCTGCTATTCATTGGGAGACCTAATGGCGCCATGGTTGAGTTTTTACAGAACTTTCTTAAAAATAAGCATCTGTATTCAACTTTCGTATTTTCATAAAAATTATGTTAATATGGGAACACTTTGCTTCACTTTATGACAAAGACATGCTGCTGGCATCACCAGCAGCACCGAGTGGGTGCCACCTGGAGAGCCTTCCCAATGGTTACCCAGACAAGCTCATCCCACAGCAAGAGGCACGAGCAGCACAGAGCAGTCCCGAAGGCAAAGCCGTGTGTGCAAGCACAGAGCACTGCAGACCAACATGTCAGCTGAGCTGGACCTCTGGTGCTTGCTGTACAACAAACTTCCACTTCGGACCACTGAATATCAAATGTCTAAAGAGGATCTATTCCGCTTAGGAGAGCCCACCCAAGCATTTGTATTCCTTGTGTAACTATAAGAATTTCAGGCTCAGCATTATCCCCAAGATCTCCAACTCATTCCTGAAGATATTGAAAGGATGACAAATACTGAGCTTCTTCAAAAATAAGCTAGCTCACCGCAAAAAAAAAAAATAAAAAAAAAAATATCCAGCTGGTATGACTGAGAAAAGTAGTGTACAGAGCAAGACTTTGGAAAGAGCTGGAGAGAAAATGCTCCCTCTCCCCGTGGCACCTTAAAGTTTACTGGCTGTTAAGGATCTCAAAAGAAAATCTACAATGCAAAGACACAAGAAATGCCATGAAAGTTTAATAATTTGATTTTTTTAAGGCAAAAGAAAAGCTTTTCATTATCAGGATAATCCTAACAGAGAAGAATCTTTAGTTCTTAAATAAAGGCAAAGACATGATGTGACCACTGTTGACCCAATATACAATTGCCTCCTTTGTGTCTCTTTTCTACCTGAGTTGCCTGTCCATGCTAGATTTGGAAAAGGCAAAATAATTTCCCCTCCTAGCTACTGCATAACCCAACAAAAGACTGTAATGACCTTAAATGTTTCCATGGTCACACCCTGCTGGAATTGAATATCACCTTTAAGACTGAAAAAAATTAAGATTTTAGAGAGGTTTATAAAGTTCCATTGGGAATGGCCCAGTCTACCTCCATCTTCCTTCTGCTGTTCCATTCAGGCAGAGATAAAATCTCTTTGGACAAGCATTTATGTATTTTAGTTTTCTGTTTTCCACAGGTAGACCATGCCTATTTTATAATGCTACAGCGTCCAATTGGCAGTTTCTATCAACTGAGCCCTAGAGCAACGACAATGATGTAAAAGAAAACTTGTCTTGCTGTATTTTTTCAGCTGACAATGTCTACCAATGTTAGACAAACACATGGGAAGACAGCAGATGAAATCTTCTTGTCACCACGGAGAAAGCACAGCAGAATCACAGCTAGCAATCTCTGTGTAATAGCAAGATATAGGAAGAAACTTGGATGATTTTTATAATCTGATTTGGCTAGTAAAATGCAAAACAAAAGAAAATATCCATGGTATCTTCTTATCAGTAGCAGCAAAATGGAAAAAAGTCTTTCCAGACTCCACCTTCATAATTGAATTTTTACAACAAATAATGTGTGCAGAGCCAACTACATCTATTCTGAACTAAATACCACCTAAACAAGGCCTTGAATTCAAGCAAAGCATTTCAATAAACAATTGAAAAGTCAGTATTTTCCATGTCAAACCTTGTATTTGTCTCTCCAGGCTCTGTTCCTTAGTAGTGCCCATTATGAGCCTTTTTGCTAGTTTGGTAACACTAGCTCTATCTCATATTTCCCTTAAGTAGTGGTGCCATTCAATTTTAAATGTAGTTCACTGAAGGATTCAAAGGAAACTGTGGGATGCATGTATATATATTGCCTAGTTTTAGATTAACAATAATGGAGACACATATGTTAGAATAAAATTTCTATAAATCAAGAACTATTTAATTTTCTGTGGTCATGTAAAAGGTAGCACTGTTTGAATCCATAATTCAGATGCCATAATCTCTTAGAGATACCATTGACCTTCCCTGCAAACTTCTGTCACACAGAGAACAGTTCTGAAGGGATCACATTAAATCATACTGCAGTGGTGACACCAGTTACCTGTAGATAATTTAGTCCACTTTAGCAAGTATCTAACCATGAATTGTACTTTTCCATATTCTTATTCTTCACATATTAGTGTAACAAAGCTGACATCTCTGTGCATTTTCTGTGTATGAAAATCTATGCAAAAATGCGGACCTCCAACATGTTTCACACATTTCACTGAGTGTAATCTCCCAGGAGATCTATTAGGATTCTCTTTCAGGGATTTAGATACACATTTTCAATCAGTAGTGAACAGAATGATCTAATGTTTCCATAGAGTATCTTAGATCAATATTTTTACTGGCACACCTTTGACATATTTGGGAATAAAAAATTCCTTTTAAAATAATAATTGTCAATAAATAATGAAAAAATCACTTAGCCAGCTACCACTCTAAAGCTATTTATTCTTAGGAAGTGGTGAATTTTAGCACTGTAATAAGAATGAAGAGTGGCACAGGTTCTACATAAACAATAATACTGAGAGAGGTGGGAAAGTAATACTAAAAATTCACCACTAAAAGAGGCTAGTTACCCAGTTTGGACATGTAGAATACAGTACATACTATAAAAAGGATTCCTGCCTATCCAAACATTGTCAAATTGATCATCTCTGACAAAGGATGGAGAAAAACAAGAAAGCCAGGAAATCAGAATGTCTACTTCCTCCTTTCTTCAGTCAGAAAACATTCAGTGGAGCCGCGCCTGCACATAAGCAATAGCCCACGTGAAGAGAGCTGCCTCCAGCATCTGAAATTTTATTTTACAGCTACAACCAGAATCATGGCTGCCAGAGGTTTTCATGGTGGGGATGGGTAACTTCTTATGTTTTTTCATAGTTTTATAGATTATTCTCCTTTCACAGAATCACAGAATGGGTCAGGTTGGGAAGAGACCACAGAGGGTCATCTGGTACGACCTCCCTGCTCCAGCAGGATCATCCCAGAGCACACGGCACAAAATTGTGTCCAGGGAGGGAGACTCCATAACCTCTCTGGACTATCTGTTCCAGTGCTCAGTCACTTCACAGTAAAAGGTGGAACTTCCTGTGCTTCAGTTTCTACACATTTCCTCTTGTCCTGTTGTTGGGCACCACCGAGCAGAGCCTGGACCATCCTCTGACACCTCCCTTCAGATCTCCTCTCACTCGTCTCTTCTCCAGCCTGCACACCCCAGCTCCATTAGTCTTTCCTCACAAGAGATGCTCCTATCCCTTACTCATTTTCTTTGCCCTTCACTGGACCTGCTCCAGGAGCGTCATGTCTCTGTCGCACTGAGGAGCCCAGAGCCGAACAGAGTGCTCAACTTCTGTTCCTCTTTGCAGAACTACTGCTTATGCTCTTCACTAAACCACCTTTGGCTTTCTCCTTTAACTGAGAAAACTACATTTTATTTTGTAAATTAAGGTAGAAGAGAAAGGGAGTGAAACTGTACATTTGTATTTGTCTCTGGCTTTATCATCTTTTACAGATACAGTCTTCCACACTGTCATACTTACCAAATAAGAACAGAAGAAACTCAAAATGTTTAAGGGCTTTCTGGGGAAAGTACATGTATTTCCTTTTTATCTGTTTTGATTCCTAAGAAAAATGAACACACAGTTTTTTTAGAATCATTTAGATTTTGTGAATCTTTCTGGACTATAATAAGCAGAAATTCCTATGGAATTATGTCACTTCATCTTCACTTTTTTTTTTTTAAACAAAATATCTCTTTGTGATAACTATGTCAATAAAATGTCTCTTTGTTTACCTGTCAATGCAGAACATGGTGTGGAAACACAAGTATTGAAATATTGCACTGTGGAAGACAAAAGCTTTATTTTAAAAATGTTATATGGCTGTGATGTGACTGGTTCTTCTGGGCTTGAGGACAAGACTTCTTATGCATTTAGGCATGATAGATGCAGGTGATTTGAATTGCAGTTAGTCTTAACTTTTAATTTTTCATGTTTCCTTAGCATATTTTTGGGGAAAGCTGGGATGCCAATGTTAGTGTTTCTCAAATAATCATTTTCTGGCTGGAGCTGGGTTCAACCAACGATGCAAGGTTCAAGGAAATCTCAAGGATAACTGATTTTTATCCTGCTCATTAAACAGAGAAGTGAGGACCATTGAACCAATATGATTACTAAAGCTGCAGGGGGGGGGAAATGGAAGACCATTAAGAAAATGTGAAATGAAAAAAGTAAATACCACTCATATGGCAGCTCAAACAGATTTTCTTTCAAAACAAGGCTTTTAATTGATTTTTTTAGTCCTTTTTTAAAACTTCTCTATTGCTCTGTAATTAATTTTTGCTAAGTTTAAGCAAAAGGTGAATTAAAATTTGTATTTAGTGTCATTCACTGTAGGTAAATAAGCATCATTCACCATAACAACTTTGTAGAGCACTTGATGCTTCAAGAACACATAAAAACAGAAGAGAAAAGAACGCTTAAGTATAAAACCATTGTAAAGTCCCTTGTCATTTGAAGGATACTATCAAAGGATCTTCTACAAACGATGATTGAAAGTGATATATGCAAAAATTGTTTGCAGAATAGATTTTTCTCATTTACCTAGCACTTTCCACATATACAGTCTGTCGTGCACGAGGTCTATCCCACAGCAACCTCAAGCAGATATTAGTACTTTAGAAGAAAATTGTGATGGTAACCTCCTTAGCCTGCTTTATCTTTAGAATGGGTTGTAGTGAGGAGGTGGAAGAAAATACTGAGATTAAGAAAAAATAGGGGTCCTTATTAATAACTTTACGCCAATTTATACTGACTGACTGACTGACTACATTGAAATTGTTAGGCTAAAGAATCTACATCACCAAGATTTTCTGAACATCTCAATATCTACCACTATGCCCATGCTTTTAGTATAGTTCAACTCACACCCAGAGCCTCATAAAGTTTTATTAAGAAAAGCATATAGCCTCAGCACAATTCCAGTTTAAGTGCCTAGATCTTAAAACAGTTGCTGGAGAGCTCCTGGCATCTCTGCAAAGGATTTACAAGTACCAGAAAACTGAGCCACTTTATTTCCATGTAGCACAGATGACAGAGCAAGTCTATTTCTTTTCTACAGATATGGCAACATCTATATCACTATCTTTTTTCGTGTTGCATTTCTTCCCCACACTATTTTTGTTTCATTTTTTTAAGTTATGAGTCCTTCAGGATATATTTATGTTGTATGTAGAAATATTCCCATTTTGTAAATATTCTTATTGTATAGTAAAGACTGGGAACAAGTCTTTCTCATTATCATTTTATATATTCACTAATGTTTGAAGACTAAGTACTACTTACAGATAAAATGCAAAATACCAGAGGATTCCCACCAGCATCTCTTCAGGATAATCAATTCTTCTGTGGATTTCTAATGGCAGTGAATTGCATGAGAACAGCACTTTTTTCAACAGCAAGGTTATAAAATCAGGTTGTGTTACTGAAACTTGATGTTTATTAAAAACAAACAAAAAGTTTTCCCCATTACTTGAAATTCATAGTGTGCGAGCTGCAAAAACAACCTACTTCTTATTTCATTTACAATGTTTTATCTACCTATAGTAACCAGAAGAATTTACTTGTCTGTGACAAACTGTGATTTTTAAGGTTGTTTGACTCATATCAAACAATCTTTGGCACAGTTCAAATCCCTAGAAACAGCCAATTTAAAAAAATAGCCAATTTAAACAAATACACATTTAAATGACTTTTTTAAAAGGGAAAAAAAGGAAAAAGAAAAGAAACAAGCTAGAATAAAGTCCTGCTGTGTTACATTTCTCTTAATAGGTGTTTCCTAATGGACTTCAGAAGACTATTTGACAGGATGGTGTCTATATTCTGATATCAAAATGTCAAATGAAAATCCACCTCTTTTAGCAGGAAAGTAAAATGTTTTATGTCTTCAAAAATGCAACATAGCAGCTGGTATTCTGCCTGGTATCCAGAGAACTGAGAGAAAATCCTTTGTTGTCCTAACATGGAATTAGTATTTACACAGTCTAATCCTGAGGAGGGGAAGGAGAACAAACAAAACAAACTGATATACCTGTGGTCTTAATCAGTAACATATCAGACTTTTTCCTCCCTAATGATGCTTAAAACCAACCTTATGAAACTGGATATCATTATTCTTCATTAACTCTAAATTGTCATTTTAAAGCTTGACACCTTGAAATAAAAAAGGCTCCTGGTGATTTATTTTATTTCTTCTCACCATCCCTAACCAGAAAACTTTCAAAAACTAAAAGACATCAAGAAAAATATGAAACAGAACTTCTAGGTGTTGTTAGTGTATTTCATTCAAACCTGATGTGAGTATTAAAATTTTTTTTGTTGTTGTTGTTCAAATCCTTAAAGCAGAAGCCAATATCAAACCTTAGACAGGCAAATACCCTCCCCTCCCCACGCGTGCACAAGTTTCAGGGCACTTGGAAGCCATGCTGGGGGTGAGGTTGGGCTGGCTTGGGGAGGGCTGGGACAATTTGGGTGGCTTTGTGGGGTGTCCCGGTGTCAATCCCCATCCCAAATCTCACCCCTCCTCTGGTGCCCTCTCCCCCACGCTGATGAAACTGATGTCACCTGCACACCTGAGGAGTCGCTGGGTGTGGAGAGCGTGGCAGGCACAGGCGCAGGTGTGGGGGCTGAGCGGGGCGTGGGGACAGAAGGGCTGATGGCACTGTGTGCACTGTGTCCCTGTGGCTCCCCAGGGCAGTGACATCTCTGCTGTCCCCAGGCCCCGCTGTCTCCGTGTCCCAGCCTGGACAGAGCCCGTGTGTGTGTGCCCGTGGCTCTGTGCTGCAGGAGACACCCGCAGCACTTGTGACCTGCCCAGCAGAGCAGCCGCAGAGGGAACAGGATGGGGCCACTTGTGTTGTCCCTGGGACTGTGGGGGATCTGCAGCTGTGTGGTGGCTGCCAAGGTCCCTTTCCCTGTTGGAGCTGCTCTGGCTATGCTCAGCTCTGTCCATCTGGCTTTCCTTGCAGGTTGCTGGCATTTAGCTCTTTCCCTCTGGGGGTCTCCACCTTGGCTGATCTGTGCCTTGCTGGGGCTCCAGTCAC
>VZRL01006428.1:199969-289068 GCA_013397895.1 Origma solitaria | reverse complement strand
CCTCGACACATGAGAGGGCTGGGTCACCAACTGTGTGGAGTTAAACAGGGGAAAGTGCTGGATTGTGAACCTGGGGTGGGCAACCCTGGATGTACAGACAGACTGGGGAATGAGATGTTGGAGAGCAGTGCCACAGAAAGGGTCCTGGGGGTCATGGTCAATGGGTCAGCACTGGACATGAGCCAGCAGGGCCCTGGAGCCAGGAGGGACAGCCCTGTCCTGAGGGCAGCAGGCCCAGCGTGGCCGGGCCAGGGAGGGATTGCCCCGCTCTGCTCTGGGCCGGGGAGGCCTCACCTGGAACATTGTGTGCAGTTCTGGGCACCACAGCGTAAAACAGACATTAAACTGCCAGAGAGTGTGCAAAGGAGGCCATGGGGATGGTGAAGGGCTGTAAGTTGAAGCCTCATGGCTGAGGGCACTTGGTCTGTTCAGCTGGAGGAGACTGAGGGGAGACCTCACTGCAGGCACAGCTTCTGGGGAGGGGAAGAGGAGGGGCAGGCACTGAACTCTGCTCTGTGACAGGGACAGGGCCCATGGAATGGCCTGAAGTGTCGGGGGAGGTTTAGATTAGGATATTAGGAGAACGGTCTTCCCCTAGAGGGTGTTTGGGCACTGGAACAGGCTCCCCAGGGAAGTGGAATGGCACCAAACCAGAAAAAAAAGGCAGAGCTGAAAAAGCATTTGGACACCACTCTCAGGCACATGGAGTGACTCTCAGCCTGTCCTGTGCAGGGGCAGGAGTTGGTCTTGATGGTCCTTGTGGGTCCCTTCAAACTTCGAATATTTTATGATTCTATGATCCTATATTTTAATTCTGCACTTTTTGAAATCTTCTTTCTGACTTTGCCAGGGACTTTTGTCTGGTTTGCATGAGCAAGCTTGGAAACTGGGAAGAAATTACTCACAGAAAACACCATTATTTTTTCCATATCTATTACACACATACACACACTCTGTGCATATCCTGCAGGGGTGTTCTTGCTGGGCTGCACAAAGTTCTTCCCCTGCTAACAGATGACCAAGTGAACAGCTTTGGCCTTCTGAGATTTCTCCTTTGCTCTCAACCAGACAAGCCAAAACATCAGGCAGCTGTCCGGCAGTCTTTATGCTTCCTTTGTTTAGGGATGTGGTGTTTTTAAATCTGTGAATTAGTAATGTGGCTGGGTTTCAGTTCTGCCGAGGGAAGTTACATGGGTAATGCCACCTGTCACCCACAGTGCAACGTTTTCACTGGCACTGTCTAATAAAAACATACACAACAGTAGTACTTGCAAGTCAGCTGGGTTTAGTTTCTCATAGGTTAGCAATGTAGAATGGAGTCATTCTCCCAAGAACCTGATTTTGTAAATAGCTAAGGTCCCACAACGAAGACTTATGGAAGGAGATCTTCACTGCTAAGTGCGCGGCAGTCTTTGCTTATCCTTAATGACAAATTATTAATACAGTTCAGATAAATACATAATTTCCAACAGCTCCTTGTTTTTTGTCATTCTCTCTGGTCTTGTCCTTGTAAATTCAATTTCACAGGCACAGTCTGTAACGCAGTAGGTGCCAAGTGTAGCCTTCTTGTTTCACAGGATCCAACTAACTGTCTATGTGGGATTCATTTAGACAGTAGCATAGGCAGCAATGAAAAAAACTTGTGTTTCTGCTATGCAGAAAAAAAGGATGTTTCTCAAGGAGCCTCCCCTCGTAGTTTCTTGTAGGGTTCTTAAAAACCATCTACTGCCATGCTGCCATGCAAGCTAGTTCCGGAGACTATATGAATTCCATGGAGAAAACAGTCGTGAGTGTGGCTTTGCTTTTGCAGTTGAAGTTTTGTAGGTCTGGCCCAGATAATCAACAGTGCTGAAACCAAAGGAAGTTGGGCATCTGAATACTTTTGAAGGTGGGAATCTTGTTCTGTGTTGAGGTCTGCTATTATGGCTCCAGAGCTTGGGTTATTAAAGTTTTGCAGATTCTCTCTGACTTATGCCAGAAAAACTGACCTGTGTACATGCCGTAGGGAAAGGAGCTTCCTAACTCATTGCCTCTACACTTTCTCCTGGTTTTTAGAGCAGATGCAGGCTCCATATCCTAAAAAATCTCCTGGAGGTTTCCCCGTGGGAAGCCTTTGTGTAGATACACACACACAAAACGTCTGCATGACAGAAACTACCCCCACAGAAAATTCGCTCTAATTGACACTGCAGTAGTGATCAAGAAGGGCGGGGTGATTGGTGGGGCTGAACCACGTTTTGCCAGTGGGATGGCTGTGCATCTGGAGTTCACATCTGTGGAGCTCAGATGCAGAGATCTGTGCGTGAAGCTGGCAGAAGAAGGGAGGGGTGAGCACAGCTGAGGGTGGCAACACAATTAAAGCCAAAGAGAGAAGTGACTGTTTCCTATCAGCACCCTGCGCTCTGCACCTGAGCACCAGATGAAGCAGGGTCTGAGCAGGGGTTTGCAACAGGGTGGAAACCAACGGAGAACACAAGGGCTGCTTCAAATTTGGTGGCAAAATTAGAAGCTTCTGTGTGTCTGGCGGCTCCGATTCAGGGCCTACAGCCAGACCTCTTGGTTCCAGCGTGTAACAAGCAATGGGCAACCTAAAGAAGTTGCATGTTGGAGGAGGAACACCCTAAAGGCACTTCTCTGGAAGCTTGCAAATGCAGGAGGTTGTTGCAATCTCTCCTTCTCTCTGGAGCGCTGGCGATGTTCTTAAGCAGTTTGAAAATCCTCAGCCCAAGAAGAAATGCTTGTGGTGGCTTTGAAGTGAGCAAACAGAAGGCACCCTTTTGAAGTAGCTGGAGTGGGATGTTGCTTTGCTGCAGCTCAGATCCTTTTATTCAGCAGGGAGGGTAGTGGCCAGTGCACCTATGTAGGGAATGCAAAAAGTCCTTTGGCCATGAGAATTAGGTGTGTGCCAGCCTTGTATGTGGTTGGGTGTGCTGGTGAAGGTCACTAGCTTGGGTGACACGTTCTGGTTGAGCAGTAGCATGGAAGATAGAAGAGACACAGTGGGACAGCCCAAACCCCAGGTTTCCTAGGGGTTAGTCTGCCAGAATGGCTCATCTGATGCATGAGTGAATTTCCCTGCCACTCCTGAGGCGCAAAGTGAGCAGGCTGCACTGATGGCTAGAGGATGTGGCTGTAATGGTGACAAAGTTGGCTGCTGGGCTTCTTTTTTTTCTTTTTTTTTGGTGAGAAAAGGTACATTTAGTGCCATAAACCACATTCCTATGTGTCCCAGGGAGAAGCTTTGCCTTTTACTCTTGAGAGACTCTAGCCATAATGTTAGGAAACACAGTGTTGGCATGTTAGCAAGTGTTCCTCTCCTAACCTTTTTCAGGAGTATTCTGGGTTCATGCCACAGATACTGATGGTGATGGGCTGCCAAGTAAGTGATAAAGCATTACTTGCCTCTTACATACCTGGTTATGTGTAAGACTTGACTATTTTAGGCAAAGTAGGAGGAAAATGGTTTTATGACCTTATAATTAGCAGTTGTGTGAGAATAACAGTAAGACATATTGAGTCATTCTAAAAGCAGAGTTTCCCTTTTTTTTTTTTTTTTTTGCACTGCTTAATAAAATACAAAAAAAGAAGAAGAAGAAGACTTCTGTGTTTTATAACACAGCTTTAAATAGGCAAACAGACAAATCTAATTTCAAGGAATGATCCAGAGGTCTCTGCTGCTTAGGTTTGTGGTGTCCGAAATGTGTCTTGAGAAACTGAGGAATATGATGGTCTGGCAAAGAGTGGATCGAGCAAAGGACACAGAGGTGATATCAAGAACATCTTGGGGTGATAATTACAGAAGCCTGGAAGATGCAAGAGGGAGATAAATGAGTGACCAAGCTGGTAATGGTGTGCTGGCTTGCTACAGTATATCTTTGGGGCCAGTGACAATGAAAAGGAGCTCCATTTATATATACTGACTGAGTTCATGATGCATTTATTTACCTCCTGCATCTCCCTTACACTTCTGTTTCTCCTCCCTTCATTTCCAGCTCCTTCCATGATGTACTCATGACACAGTCATTTCTAATCACCTTCCCAAAGATTTTCAGGCAGCTCAAGGGGTGTTATTTGCCCAGTTACCAGTGAATTTCAAAACACATGAAAATCCCACCCTCGTTTTTTAGAGCAATTGAGCTACCCCTCTTCCTGAGCGCTGCTGCTGGGTTGTCAGTTTTGTTTTCAGGGTCTGTCAGCAACTTCTTTCCAGTGACTTTGGTCACTGTTTGCTGTAGCAGCCCCACAGCTAAGTCTGGATGACAAGCCACACATTACTGGCATTTGTGCTTGCATTGAAATTCCCGAGAGGAGAGCTCAGACAGGGCCTGGAGAAACTGCTGGAGGACCTCTTGTTTGTGTTGGGTTTGAGATACAGTTTGAGAAGGTGGGAGCTGAAGAAGAATGCTTCTGTTGAGTCCCGAACACTTCTCTGTGTGACAGAACCTGGAGGCAGTCTTCTGTCTTCCTTGTTTAGGTTTTTTCAGATAATCCCTGGTGCATCTCAGGCACCTGGTTTATTTGGTTTTCTGAGGAGAGAAACTTCTCTCTTCCTTGAGTCATATCAAAAAAATCACACTCAGCAGATGTCTGTGAGCAGTTGTTTGGGACCACAGACCTACATGATGTTTTGTGAACAGTAAGAAACCTTCCCTGCACTGAAGTTGACATACTTTTCCCAAAAACAGGGCTTTCTTATTGCCTTCTTTTTTTTGTGGGAGGGAGGTGGAATTGCCCTCCAGCACTCCAACATCTGGTGGTCAGTTTATCTGCTGGTGTAAATCTTTACCACTCCAGTCTGAACCAGTCACATTTACCATCTGTCGCTTTTGTTTTCCGTGTGGGTCCGCTGAGGGAAATGAGCCAGTAATGGGAGGTTCTTGAACACCTACAGACTGTGAGTCCTTCTCCTCCTCCTTGGTCCTGCCTACTCTTTGCTGTCTGCCATCCCTCCTACATGGTTTGAGAATGCCCAGATGTTTTCTGGGCTGGGAGCTCTGGGAATTTTCACTGCATCTGTCATCCTGAGGTGCTGTGATATCAGGTAACCTCATATATACACTGAGTGCAGTGAAGAAGCGCTGCTGTGATCTCTGAGGCTGGAGGCTTCAGTGTGCTGGCTTGTGAAGGGAAGACCTACAAGATGCACGGGAAAGAAAAGAGTCCTGCCATTCTCATTGCCTTCCCAGGGCTTTATGGTTTCTGTGCTTTATTAGATTATTTTATTTTTGTACTTATGGAGGCAAAAGAGTGAGCATATTTTGGTCGCCCACGGCATGGCTGTGTGGTGGGTGAGAAGCTCACCTCATGTGGATGCTTTTGTGCGGTTGTGCTGTCACCGCAGGTGGCAGGCAGAGAGCAGAGAAGCACAGTTTCCCTACGAGAACAAGGGTGGGGGACTCAACACCGCTTGAGACAGGTGTACTCTGTCAGCACTGAGTGTCAAGTAAACAGACCTGTGCTCAAAAACCACCAAAATCCTGCCAGTGACACCCGGCTCGGAGCCAGGTATTCACCTGTGGGGTTTTCCTGTCTCCACCCCCACGATTCCCTGCAGCTGGCAGAATAGAGGAGAACAACCACTTGTACCTCCAGGCCCTTTGGTCCCTCTTGATTGTCCTCAGGCTTCCTGCTGGGACTTCATCGCTGCCCACCTGGAGAACCAGGAGCAGACAATAACCAGAGACTAGAGAGTTCTCTCGGAATTTCCCTTACCCAGGGAGGCAGCACGCTTCCCAGTGTGCTAGCATGGGTCTGTTCAGCATTTTGGGCTTCCTATTCCTCTCAGAAGGGGAGACACTGACACAGCCAGCCTTCATTTTTTCTTGACTGGCATGGTGGTGGTTCAGGGGTAGGATGACTAGACTGGCTCACCTTAGGTAATTCCTCCAACCTGAATGGAGACCCTGGTTGTCATTTTCCCGGCCCTAAAGTTCCAGAGCCTTGTTGCTGTCTGTAAAAGGGCATCTGGGAAGGTGAGGGAGGCCAGGGAGGATTCACCTGCCGTCTTGAGCAGAGACCTCTTTCCTTTCTGCTGAGTACAGAGCAACCCCCACTGAGTGGATACCACATCTGGGCTCCTTCCCAGGCAGGGGTGACCACAGGCTGAGCTCACCTCTAGCCCTTGGTGCACAAACTGCCCCACCCTCTTTGCCTTTGCACCCTGGGGGCTGCTTTTGTAAGGGTCAGAGGGTGGCTGCTGTCCCTCCCTGCCCTCTTGCGCTGAGTCAGAGCTGCCTCTGAGTCAGAGCTTCGGCACTTCAGCTCTTGGCATCGGAGGTGTCTTGCTGAAGTCTTGGGACCAACCCTCCAGTCTAAAATTTTAGAGCTTTCCTGGAGACAAGCCCTTATATTTTCCATTTTAGATTTTTCCCTGTGCTCAGAGACAAAGCAAAGTTCTAATAGGTGAAACACATTACGCTTCTAAGGATCTCCCAGCACCTTCCAAAGCTGCGTTTAAGCCACAGCAACTTATTTTTGTTGAGACAAAGGAGATGGAAATCTTTTTTTTTTCTCCTCCCCACTAGTATGTGCTCAGATGACGTAGCTGTTCAGATTCTTGCAGTCCACTCTTATCTCAGTGATACTTACGAGAGGTGTGTGAGCAACATTTGGGAAAGCTGCTTGATGTTGTCATTCACGATGGTAGTCACAACAGAGATCCTAAAACAAAGAGCTCTGTGTTTTACCAAGAGAAGCCCCAGTAACAGGTTTCAGTGTAAATGAGAGTTGTATTGCCTTCCATCAGAGATGACTTGAAAATAAAGTACTTTGATGGTAATACTGCAGATGTCTGCAGGAAACCCAGCACAGCCTTGAACACTGTAGTTAGATAGCTGCGCAAAAAAGTACATGAAGGGAAGAGCTAATGTGCAATACTTCTATTTAAGATAGAGGGAGGAAATAGAAATTGTGATAGCATGCTATTTCAAGTAATAATAGAAAGTACTTGATGTTTACATGGTGAATGGATCAATACTAATTCTGTAGTCAGGGCACATACAGTAGTTTGGATTATACAAGTGATAGATGCACTCGGTATAGCTGAAATTTCCACCCTGCAACATTTATTTCTCACTGCATGTTAGATGGAATTTTCCACCCAACTATCTGAAAGGATTTGCATAAGAATGGTGATAGAGCAGTATTCTTTAATGATGTGCTTTTCTTTGTTAAACTTCAAAAATGTCTACGATGCATGATGAGGTTCGGATGAATTGCCAAGCTAATGCTTTTATATTTTCTTTAAAGAGCTTATCTTCACTGTGTTGTGGGAGTTACTTTATATTGTTGTCATAAAGGCAGCAGCAGTAAAGCTGACTTTGTAGCAACCCTGGTAGGTGCCCCCTCCTTCTTTACCTGCAGGTCTTCGGTGCTGCTGAAGGAGGCAGATCTCAACACCTTTTACCCACCACCTGTTTGCCCTACTGTTAACTTGTTTGTGCAGCTTCTCTGGTGCTCTGCATGACATGACTCATGCCTGGCTCCGTGTCATTTTACTTTTAAAACAATGGCCCTCTTGGCATTTAACCTAGATCAGCCCAGGCTGCTGTACTGTTTGTAGAAACTGGGTCATAACCAGGCTCTTCCTAGAATGACTCCTTGGTTTAAAAGAAACTTGGGATTAAGCAGAATGGGAAAAACCTTCTGCCAGTGGTGATTTTTACAGAATGATAGAGAAGACCCTTCGTTTTGTTCTTTAGTTCCTTGGAGCAGAAGTCCAATTTTTTAAAATATGAGAGAAAAGCTGCTTGAAATTGGTGAATTTTAGGAATGTAACCTGTTGAGAAGCAGCATTTCCTTTCTTGGCCATTGGGCCAGTGAGTCACCTTCTAACCTGCACTGTAGTGAAGCTATTCAAAAATCTCCTACAGCAGGAAAAATAAGCAATACAAGTGACTGCGAGGTTTGTTGTCAATTCCAATTCCATGTAGGGTGCAATGATTCCACTTTCACAACAGCTATTAGACAGAGAGGGGCTAATTCTGCCCTGAATCAAGACTTCTGTAGCACAGCATGAGTGTAACGGAGAAACAATTTTGGTTTTGTTGAGTTTGCTTTTTTGTTTTATATTTGCCTTTACTGATAATGGGCATTAATTGGAAAGAAATTTAAACAGAAATTATAACTTTATCCCTAACGATTTCAGGCTCTGCTCTGCTATTGGAACTGATGTGTCAAAATCACCTGCGTTTTCTTTTGCTTGTGCTTCTGAAAGGATAATGGCAGCTGTGTATTCTGTACATGAACATTCTAGCTATATTTGAGAGCCCAGCACATCCCTTATGTGTACCTTGGTGGTCAATCACACCCACAGGCAATCATTCACCTCCCTGTGCTCTCCCCACTTCCTCAGCCTATCCTCCTCCCCCCATTCCCAAACTCCAGGATAACTCTGTGTAGGAAGAGGATGGCACAGGTATCTGAGGTGGAAGCAGGGAAGATGATTTTTATACCAAATCGCTTTCAAAACCAAGAAATAAGCAACTGCAAAAATAAGCAGTGCCTGCGAAAATGAGCAACTGAGCCCCAAAATCTGCACGGTGACTTCCTTTGTACAAGTGCTGCACATGTACACAGGTTCTTGTGTGTGCAACTACAGCTCACACAATGTGTATTTATCTGTGTATTTGTGTTGGCATTTATAATGTCAGATAGGATAATTCAGGTATCTCAGGAGGTCTCTTGTCAAGCTCCTGCTGAAAGCAGGTTCACCTGTGAGATCAGAGTGTGGTGATCACAGTTTTTGGGTCTTGGAAACCTCCCAGGGTGGAGGCAGTGTAACTTCTGTGGGCAATCTGCTCCATCCTCGGGGAAGTGTTACCTTCACCCTGAACCTCTGTAGTTTCTGCAAGTACCAATGCCTCTCGCCCTCCCGTGGGGCTCTGCTGGGCAAAACCTGTCCCCATCTCACTGATGCTTTCCCGTGGTGGTGCCAGCTGTTCCAAACTCACCTCAGCTCCATGCTGAGTAGCCCTGCCCCATAGCCTGTCCTCACAGGGCAGTGCTCCAGCCCCACTCTTAGTGGCATCCCCATGTCCCTGTTTTGTTGGCATCTCTTTCACCAGGGCCTTGAAACCAGGCTCAGTGAGAGCCTGCTGATCCTGCCCCAGCTGTGTGGGGTCCCTGTTGGCCCTTTTGTCCAGGGTGTTGTGTATTTACCCACAAACGTTTTGTCTAAACCATGTTTTCAAAAATGTGCTTGTGCTAATATTTAGACCAGTGTGTTTGAGGCATAGCATCCTTAAATTTGAGCTTGTCGTTCTAGCGTTCTGTTGAATTTTTGATGAGTGACAGATTCTGTTGCTACTCTGCCTTGTGTGTAGCCCCTTTACCACAACGTGCCCCTTGTCTTGCCTCTGGAAATGTTTCATGGTGATGGCACGCTGTGTTTAGGTTTGGAATCCCTCACCTGGGTTCAGGAAGGGAGGATGCCCTAGGTGTGCAGCCTTTTGTTAATGGAACTGGCACTAGGATGTACACAAAGATGACCTAATGGAAGAGAGGACACGAAAAAGGTCACCCTACTGATGCTAGAGCGAAATGAGTGAAAAAAATGGGGAAAAAGCAAGGTCAGCCTTAAAACACAAACAGTTCTCTTTGCTTGGCTGCTATTGTACTTCCCCCCCACCCTCTGAAAACATGCAGAGCTGGTTTCTGCAATGCTCTTTCATTCACATGACAAAAAAAGCCTCGGTGGCCTGGTTCCTCCATCACTTCTCACTGCACGTGCCACAGGGTTGTTCTGTGGTGTTGGCCAAGGTGTGCAGGTACTGGGATGGCTGTGTCTTCTTGGAGTAATGTGGTCCTGTCAGATGTCACAGGCCTGACCTGTGTTGCTAGTTCTGTCTGCTGGAATGGCAGCACGCTAACAAAAACCTACCCAACTTCAAAGAGCAGCCAGGGAGAGCATGAGATGAAGCTGCGTGTGCATTTGTTGCTGTATTTTACACTCTGCTCTTAGTTGCTGTTCTGCTACAGCCCTGTCTGACACCTCAGCTTGCCAGCTGCACTTGTTTTACACAACAACCGAATCCCCAATTACTGCAGTTGATGTTGTGATGCCATTTGTACCTGTTTTCTGGCTAGGAACTCGGAGGCAGAACTTTTTCCCAGGTCTGTGCCTGGTGACTCCAGGCTCCAGTGCTCTGCTGTGGCTGGAGAGCCCCAGCCCCCAATATTTGTTTTGTGCCAGTCTCCCCCTCTCATGCGGCAGGTGAGCAAATACCTGTTTTGAGGAGTGTTGGAGGAAAGTGGGTCCCAGGCTGAAAGGCAGGTTTTTTGGATTTAACTGGCGCAATGGGGAGCGGTGTGAATTTGTGTGGCACTGCGTATGGCAGTCTCAGCTCCATGTCTCTTTGCTTTCTGGGTTTTAAGTTCACTCTCCGTGCTGTTTTAATTTTGTGTTTGTGTTTAATTAACCTGTGTGCTGGGACTGAGAAGTGACGGCTGCCTTTGTGTCAGCAGAAGATGTGGGTTTTGTAAAGCTGTGACCATGAAGATAAAGATTTATAACAGGAAAAAAAAAAGCCCACGAAATTATTTGAGAAGCCACACTATGCAGGGTAAATGTTACAGGAAGCATTAGCCTTCTGTAAAAATTCCTTTGCCAGTGAGGAATTTAATACACAGACTTTGTGAGAGAAGAAATTTTACCTCAGTGATGTTCTGAAATGCTTTAGTTAAGAATTAAACATGAGGAAAACCTTGGCTTTCTGCAGTTTAGACTATTTGCATTTAGATATTTCAAACATTTTATTTTAGCAATGATGCTTAGTAATTCATAGATACATAAACACTGTTTATATATAAATTATATCTACTGTATTTTACACACACACACGATTGCTTTACTTTCTCTCTTGTCTTTCTGTGTGTACAGCAATCTTCTTTGTATTTTTTTTTCTTCAATAGGCACTTGGAAGAGGATATGATCACAGCTGAATTATACACCCCTGCTTCTAACTACACGAAATGACAGTGAGGTTTTTATCATTGCAATTTGGAATCATAGTTCTTTCTAAGATACAGAAAAAAAAAATTTTTTTTTCTCCTGATGAGAGGTGTTAGATGGGCAGTGCTGGAGACTAAGGTTTGCTTTTGGATGGGTAGACCTTGATACCCATCTCAGTGGCTTCTCTTGCTGCATTTCGCTTGACTTACAGCTGCATTAGTTGGGGTTTTTTTGTGAAGCCTTCATAGAACACCAATGTGTTTTGGATTAAGACAGTTCAAAGAAAGAATTTTGTTATATTTTTTTTTCCTCCTAGTTCTCATATTTCTGAAGTCTAGAAAAACTTAAGCCTCACCCTTACAGCCTCTTGAATGCTGTTCTGTTATTTAGTTTGCTCTCTTTCATCAGATTGGTCGGTCAGTACTGCCCCATGATTTTAGACTTGGATTTGATTAAGAAATGTCTGATAGAGAGTGTAGCTTTTGGAAAGACCTTCCTGTAATGACTCCCAGTGGTGGAGTAGCCTCTTGAGGGAGATTCTGCTCTACTCTTTCCGCAAGTGTTTCTACAGTGTGCCAATTCTACCCTCCTAATTTTTCCTAAAAGATAAAATGCACCTCTGTGTGATTTCCAAACCCTGTTTCATCAGAGGTTGTGTTCTCAGCTATACTTTCTGGTGGTTTCTGCCAATTTTGATGGCAAGACAGCTCTTTGGGTGGTAAACATTGGGAGCTGTCTGTCCTTGGGGTTTTCTTAGAACAAACTGCAGATAAAAGCTTACAAATAATGATCTGTCCTGACTGTTGCATGAAGATTTCAAAAAATAGTTGTCTATAAGCAAAAATAATCCTGAGTTTTGATATTCATAGAATGATGCTTCAGGTCTTCTCCTTAATGCTGATGTTCTAGAAGACCTGAAAATGAGAGGTCTAAAATTCTTTGAAAAGAAACTCCTGATATAAGGAGATCTTAGTTGAAAGATACTTAAGGCCTTTGAAGGGACTTATGTTTTGAAGGAATGATGAGTACCCATCTTCTGAAAATTGAGTGATTTTGTGACAGTTGAAGTTTGACATGAGTTGATACTGCCTTTTTTATTGTCTTAGTCAGTTTCTGTATTCATGTATTATCTCACAAGCTGTCCCCTGTAACAAGACCCATCTAAATGCTCAGGTTTTTTTTCAATCCATTTTGACATTTTTAAAGTGGAGAAAGTTTGCAGTAAATTAGTTATTAACATGAAGAACTGAATGCATATGGTCCGTTTGAAGTATTCCCACCTTCCCCCCAACAAGATTTCTGTGGAAATAATAATTGATATTTCTTATATTTCTCACTTGACATGAAATGCTTGCCTTACTGGAATGGCTCGAGGCTGTGATTGAAATTTAACTCTACTGTGCAAGGTGCTGTACAGATGGAGACCATTTGATATCCTCTGCATCTAGGAACTTGCATTTGGCAGAGGCAATGCGGATGAAGGGCAGGATGAAGAAGGACCAGAGGGGTTTGTTTTGCTCTGGTTTTGGTGGGGTTTTTGCGGTTCCCTTGTCACTTTGGTATCTACCAGAAGTATGTGAAATGATGTGACCAGGACTCATTGTGACCTGTCTGAGCTCTGGGCTCAGCTCTGAGGTCAGACACGCTGGTGAAAATGGGGAGGGTGGGCATGCTGTGCTTGTTGGAGAATGCCCTGGGGGCTGTACCCCTGCTCCTGGGGAGATGCCGTGCTAGGAATTGCTGAGGGCAGGGTGTCCCTCTCGTGCCAGGCCGTGGTGCCTCAGCCTGGTGGCCCTTCTGGGGCCACCTTGTGTTGCAAAATGGTCCCACTGCCTTTTGATGCAGGCAGCTTGTGGCGCTGCTTTGTGGGGTTTTGCTCGCTTTCACTAGCTTGTAGACACTACCCTTTCCCTTCTCCTTCCTTCATACAGACAATCAATCACCTCCTTGATCAGATACCGCTGCCTTTGGACCAGGGCTGACATCTGGAAGCACCCACATCACTTAAGCCTGTTCTCTCCCAGGGCCCTGCCTTTGCATGAGGTTTTGATTTACTGTTTACTATTTCAGGCTTGTAACAAGTAGGCATCCCAAAGCCTTTTAGACACACTTACTGTCTGAGTCAGATAGTCCAAGAGGTCATGTACAGATTGAGACTGAACAGTGAAACATCTGCATATGCTTAACCTTGTTTCACTTCTGGCATTGCTCTTGAGTGTTATTTGGGCTTTGATCAGACCTATTTATTCAGCCTAGGATCTTTCCTCTTCCTTAATATCTTTTCACATGCCTACTTCTCCAGACTCTGGAGTCTTGTAGTGTTTCTGAAGTCAGGTTTTGCTTTTGCCTTTTCGCTTTTAATCCAAAATGGCCAGTGGGAACAGCATGTTTTTATAACTGTAGGTCCTCTTTTTCAAGGGGTCGGTTAACAAGACAATACACATACCCTCAGGAGCTGATCTGTTTGTCAGACTCGAAAAACTGGTTCATCTCAACAATAGCCATTTCTTTGTGCAAGGGACCCTGTCTGAATGACATGGGTAATTATCTATTTGGACTGCAAATAACCTCCATTTTCCTAACACAGTTTGCAGCATGCAAAACCAACCCATGGTACATAGATTCCCAAAACATGTAACCTGGCTGTTATTGCCCCATTAACTGTTTCCCAGAGTCTTTGTCTCATAGGGTATGGACCTCTCTGTCCTCAGTGTGCTGTAAAAGAGCATAAGCTTCAGGCTCCTGAGAAGTTTCTTAATTGAGCATTACATATTTTTATCAAAGACTAGAGTCAAACTTAAATCTTTCACTAGTAGACGGAAGCCTCTTAGGGATGAAATTTACAATGCCAAGATTTCTCTATATGCATATATCCCTTACTATACTGCCCTAACTAGAAACTGCTATAGTTCATTTTATTTCGTGGAGCTTTCTGGTGAATTATTTTCTTTCTCAGTAATTTCTCCGTTTAGGAACCCTCCTGAGAAATCTTTACTGTATTAGCTTCAGCTTTGCTGCATCTTTATCTTTAAATAGCTCTTTTAAATTTGCTTAGGCAAATCTGGGGTTTCGTCTGTCTTCAGCGGTATTAAAATAGTATCTGAAGGGAGTGTTACCTGGGTAAGAAGACACACCACTAGACAATACTATAAATGAGAGACAGATGGATTGCTGCTCAGAGACAACAAGATTATGGGTAGAAACCTGTTTACCTTTTGCAATACAGCCGCTGAGCTGAACAAGTCATCAGAACAGAATGGAGCTGAATAATGCATGTCTCTAACAGTCTCTAATTCTTTGAGCTGGAGGAGAGTTTCTTTCACCAAAACTCCTCTTGCAGAATTATCTATCTAGGCTTGAGTGCTTCAAAGCATCTTTGGTGTGAGTTTTTGCTTTGTTTGCAAGTGCAGATGTGTTGTTGGCCAGCTAATAGATGGACTCTGGTATTTTTGCAAAGGCTGCCCTTTCCTGGAGTTGTCTGGACTCTATCTGGAGCAGATTGTCTCTCCCTTCAGGGTGGTTCCTTTCCACAGTCTTTGTGTGCCAGGAGGACTCACAGACCACAAAGAGGAAGTTAACTTGCAGGAAATTTCGTTACAAGAACTGACACAGCTCCTCAGTTGCACTGGGTCACCACAGGACAAAGAACAGCACCAGCAACCCCAGGCGGGTTTGCTGTCATGTAGATTTTTGAGCTCTAGGGCACTGTGGACTGAATGTTTGTGCACAATTTTTAATTTCTGCAGGCCAGGAGAATGGAAGATCGCAGTTGTACAGGCTGTTTCGGGGCTGGGATTTTGCCAGTTGTGTACTGAATGATCACCTTTGTGTCCTGTGTTTTTGCCATTTCAGAGGAAGAGGAACAAATTGTATGTCAGCTGTGGCATTTTCTGTACTTGCCCTTTGGAGAACAGCACTGAAATCAGAGGTTCAAACCTTGGCGTGACCAACCTGCAGACGCCTGTGCTATAGCTGAATGAAAGATCAGGACAGATTCCAACCTCACTGTGTGTGTCCATCTTTCCACAGCAGCTGCCAAGTTGGTGAGTCCCAGTAGGTCTGTCCTTCTGAGGAGAAGGAGCACCATGGCATGAAAACCTCTCCCAGATTTCTGTGTATATAACTGAGGGACAGATATGTGGAAATGGATGTCTGAGACTTAATGTGATGAAACAGAATGGTGTTTTACACCTCTTTAAATATGAGACTCGGTTACAGGTGGCTTCAGGATATGGGTCCTGGTGAGAAAATGCACAAAGCTTGGACTTTTCATTTTGTGTAGCTCATTTCAGCATAATTAGTGTTAATCAGAGAAAGAGAAATAATTACATAGAATTATTAAGCTGTCTTCCCTCTGGTCTGCCCATGCATGGCTTCATGGGGTATCACCTCTAGGGACATCTTTTCAGAAATAAATGCCGTGAGGAAATACACCTGTGTGGAAATTAATCTTGGATCTCAAGGTGATGGTGCTGGAGATGAGCCTCCACGTCACTCTTGACACTGTCCCCAGCTAATTCCCATCTTTTGTTTGGGGTAAACAAGTTTTTCTGGTGTATGGTATGACAGGGGGCATCTTAAGGAATTCTTTCCCGTGCACAAACTCAGCCACAACTCAAAATGAATTGTGCGGTGGGACAGTGAGAAAGTGCTCCAAGTGCTCTTTGAGTGGAGGAAGACCTCAGAAAGTGGCTATGGCAATTCATATTCTCTCTCCTTTTCCATCAGGCCAAACAACTCAGACAACACAATTTTTCTAGTTGCAGTAGAGCAAATTCTTTTTAGCGTTCAGTGCATTGATGCATCTTGGGGTTGAAACCCTTCCCAGCAAACAAAATTCCCCAGTGTTGTGATGGCTTAAATGAAATGCCAACACACTGCTGGTATCTCAGAAGGGCTCTAAATCCAAAGCCCATGTGTCCTTTGCCTGGCCCTGGCCCCAACATTCCACAGCTGGGGGCATTTGTAGGGGAAAGTGGAATCTAGAAAGTTGTGTAAGACATTGTTCTCCTGATGTAATGGCAAAATAAACTGATTCCTGCTCTTTTAGGCAAGGAAGGAAACAGCAGCTGGGAGTAACAGGAGTGATTAATAAAGTAATTCTCCTTTTAATGAGGTATTCTCCAAAGAACTGTGGGGTACTGTGGGCCTGGGGTCCCAGGCAGGGCTGTGACTCCACCATTAGGGCCAAGCTGTGCCTGTGCACCCTCTGTCTGCAGTGGGATCATCCAGGGATGGGTTTTTTGGAGAGCACATCTCCAGCTGACACCAGTGAGGTCTTTCTCTCAAAGTGGCAGCTATCAAAGTGCCGTTTACAAGCAAGATTCACAAACTAATTAGTCACCAGGCCCATTAATCAGGAAGACTAGAAATAATTCAGCAGAATTCATGCTGTCAGCAAGGATGAGAAGAGCCCTCTCTGTGACAGCTTACCTTGCATTTTGATCATTAGGCGATTTGGAGTTTAGTCCATCCGTCTTGTTTATCTGCCCTCAGGGGAAAATAATCCCTGCATCCCAGCCATCTCGACAAGTTTGAAATTCAAACATATTTTCAGTTCTGTCAGTAAAATATCAAATGGGCGCATTCGGATGAGTATTGACACACAACAGCGCCAGTGCCTTTTTTTTTTTTCCAAATGTATTGTCAACAAATCCCTCCTATGCCTGCTGCTCTCTGCATGCAGGAGCTCGACACCATATTAGGGAAAGTGAAGGTTGGGGTGCATGAATTGGTCATTAAAAACAGGTAAACTGAAGCATCCTAATTATTCCTAGCAGCCTCCTCAAGACAAGCCAAAGCCGTTCTCCAGTGTAACTCCACCTTCCTGTGTCTTGGGTGAGATTTTTCATATGTGCGCTCAAGCAAGAGATGTATCTTAAAATAATCAAGCCCGTGTTTATTTTGGCTCTCTTTGCCTCCTTCCCCCCACACCAGAAATCCACCCAGAGCCTGTGCAGTAAAATATTTCTTTAACAGATGCATGGTGCGCTGTTGGTACGGAGTGGATTGGTCACTCTGGAAAGCGCACACTAACGAGGCAGGAACAGATGGTTTCGAGTCTTGGTATGGAGCTGTTGTGGCTACTTTTTTTCATTAAGCATTAATTGCTGGAGGTGGAAATCATGCTTCTGAGTGTGCCAAGGAGACGGGTCTCGCCGTGTGGCTCAGATGCAGTGAGAGGTGCAGAAAAGGGAGAAGTCTGTCTGGAAACCTGGGATGCCACGGATTTCTGCCCTGCACCAGAAGGACTGCTGGTCATCTCCGCTTTGCGAGTCACTATCTGGGGTGCAGAGGAATTTCCACGCAGATCAAGGAAGGCTCACTAGGGATGGAAGCAATCCTGGGGGGTAAAACAAGTTGTCTTTCTAAAGAAGGTCTGCCTGAGAAGAGCTCTTTGGCCTGCTTGAGGTGAAATGAACGTGCAGTTGAAACTGAGGCAAGATGAAGTAATGAGAATGTGGACCAGCCCAGGAGTATGTTCAGTTTTGTTTATATATATATATATGAATGTTTTGTAAATATTCTGTGTTTTGTAATTTTACTGTTACCAGACAAAGTGCTGGATCCTGATGCTCTGGACATCAAGTTCCTATTTTCCTGTGGAATTTTTATGTATAAATATTGGGTTTAATGCCTTTTTTTAACCTCCAAAGTATGCCTTCTTTTTCCATAGCACTAAACCCCCCAAAATTCTCTCTGGATTTATCAAAGAAATCTACTGTACCAAAATATCAAAAAAAGCATTATCCCTTGTGAAAGAAGAAAACCATACTATTAACCCTGTACCCCAACTACCATTTAATGTTGGGACGATGGCTTTTTTCCTCCCTGACATTTCTGCTTCTCCTCCTTTTTTTTTTTATGACATCTTTTTCACTTCACTACTTTCCGCATTCACTTCTGTTCAATATTTGTTGTCACAGAGATGTTATTTCTTACCCTAATCCTACTGGCATGATTTAACCTGGTTCTTCATCGTGGGAGGTGCAGCCTGGCAGTGACATCTCTTTGTTGCGTATGCACATCAAATGTGGAGTTTCATGACTGTGGGGCTGCTCTAACTTTATTATAGCTCTGGATGGTGCTTCGGAGCTCTTCTACCTAAAAAACCCAACAGTTTGTGCACAGTCTTCTTTACCTGTAACCTTGTTTGATTTTTCATATGACTCTGATTTCTGATTCCACACAGTGCATATAAACATAGCCAATGTGATATACCTAATAAGGTCCAGGTTGCTTGTTAAAGTGTAGAGCTTAAAAAAAAAGATTTTGGAATCCTGGCTGTATGTTCCTGTTTCTGCTGTTACTGTTCTGCCTTCATCCTGCCTGCGCTGTATTTTGGAGAACTTGCCATAACATCATTACGTTTCCCATCTGTCTTGAAGCCTTGATAGGTTCATCCAGTTTCATTTTGAGCTGGTGGAAGAAGAACAAATCAAAAAACGTCTGACAAATATCAAAATGTCCTCGTGTTGTCAGAATGAAATGTATCGGTGCTTCAAAAGGAAGGATAAAAATTTTATGTTTTGACTTTTTAATTTAATATTATGTATTACAATGCAAAATAAAAAAAGTAGGTCAAAATTAATTTCATACTAGCACAAGCTAGTGGAGTTTTACCTGTAGGCTGTAATTTTTTTTCAAAGTGAAAGGTTTCATATATATGTAAGAAGATACTGTTCTCTCTTTTTGTGATTCTCCTTATCAGTCTCATTGTGCCTTTATGTGATCCTTCTTTGTGCTGCATCTTACAATATGTTAGCATTTATTCCTTGTAATGCACAGACTCTAAATAATTAGAACTTTCCAAAGTGTATTTCATTTTTAGCATTATTTCTTCTACCCTTCTTAAAAACCTCCCTAGAAACCACAGAGAAGGTAAAACTTGGAAGATTCTCATGTTTTGAAGCTTTAAGCCCTGCTGTTTGATTGGTTTGGGACTGTCAGAGTGCACACTGTCCAAACCAACGTGGTGACTGAGCTTTCCTGATGATATTGTAAATATGCATCAGTTCCCAGAGGTGCATATCTCAGACCTCTTTGCTGATGAATAGGAAAATCCTGCTGCTGCTTCTGTTACAGTAAATTAGCAGGAGGAGGAAATGTAGTGAGGCAAAAAGAAAGAGAGAGAATGACCTGTGAGACTGATGATGGTGGGGAAGAAGAAAGGATAGAAGTAGTAAATAGGCACAACTGGTTTTAATAAAAACCCCACCTTTTAATGCTGCTTCGAGCTGCCTTTTGCAGTGGAAGGATGTCTAGCATCAATTATATGAGGAGCATGGTTTTTTGTTGGTTTTTTTTTTTTTTTTAATTTCTCTGCTTGTTTAAGGTAACAAGGAGTATTATTTTTATTCCGTCAGCAGCCAGCCCTTCCAGCTCAATGCAAGAGTCAGTTGTTAGTGCACACTTGACCATCCATCTCCAATTATCCACTTCTGCTTCCTCAGTCCTCCATGTCCCAGTGGCTAATGCACATTCTCTTGCTGGTAATTCTGTGACCTTTCATCTTTCCCTCTTGCAGCAGCGGTCACCTGCCCACCAGAGGTGTGAGGAGTGGCACTGGAATATATGGAAGAAGACTGATACATCCATCTCTGTGTTCTGGGTGCACTTCAGTGTCTCACAGCCTCTGTGGAAAATTTCCAAAATTTCCAAAATGTCCAAAATTTCCTTTGTCCTCCTTATCCTGCAATCTGTTCTTTTCTGAGGCCTGCCCTTAAGGGTTGTGACCTTCATGGAGCTCTAAAATATTGCAATAAGCATAAATAAGATGACATGAAAAATTTTGGTGGTGAAACACAAGTTTCCCCTTGTGTCTGTGCATTTCTCAAAAAAGGGAAAGGGATTCATCCATTTGATCTTTAACTGAAGATTTTTTATGCAGTTTGAAATGTGAAGATTTTTGTCATGTTATGAAAATCTATCAGAATGATCAAATGACCAGCAGATTCTGGTGATGTGTATTACTTGGTCCAAAATCTATTCTGACTTTCCAGGCTAAAAGGTGATGACCTATTTCTTACCCATGGAAATTTTCAGAGCAATCCCCCATACTTTTCTTACTGGAAAACATACCAAACATTATTTAAAGCTGCTAAGGAGACGAACACTGTATTGGAACCATATTGCTCTCCTATCATCTGGCATAATGGTTTTCTTTTTGCCATTTAAGATTAAAACACATATGGAACTTGCTTTAATTTGTCACTTTTATTTTCTGAGTTGCTGAGTTCCAGCTTCAGCTGGGATGTCACATTAATTCTGTTTAAATCTTGGGGAGCAAGCAGGTTGATTGGAGTTAACTGTGTACTGTATAATGATTCTGAGCTTAAGCAGCGTTATCTCCAGCAAATGTCTTTGCTACAATAGTCATCTGTGTGAAGCCCTGGAGCAATTCTTGGCTTTTTCACTCATATCACTTCACTATCAAAGCTGAAATGATTAATATTCACAGAAAAAAAAATAGATTTTCTCACAGCAAATCTTCCTTTCTATTTCTGTTTGGTGAGAACCAAGCCTTCTGCATACATTATGCAGATCAGCTAGAACCAGTCTGAGGAGTGAGGATGTATGTCTGTGAAAGTGATACAAATACATCACTGTGATTATCAGAAGGGAATGGTAAACATGCCTATGTTCCTAGTATGCTCACCTTTTTTACCTGGCTTTCTGTTCCGCTTCTCCTGTTAGCTATGGTGGTATAAAATCATAAATGGTGCCCTTGAACAGGCTGGGTTTCCCTGGTGTGGAAAAAATTGAATTGCCCCCCGCTTTGCCAGTGTGAGAGCAGCAGGTCCATGAGGCTCTTCCCGATGGACAACAGCCACCACCCTCCGTGCAGCAGCATCCTGGGGATTGCCATGGGGTGTGACCTTGGCTCTGACACGTGCAGAACCAGCCAAGTCTGGTAGGGACCATGGTTTCCATGAACGATGCTGACTGAATTGCTCCCAACAGCTCCCTAGCCCTGAGAGTGCCCAGGACTTCTACAATAAAACCCGTTTCCGTCAAAACCGAGGTGTCCATCCGGGGCTCTGAGATGCTCATTAATTAAAAACAGCAGCAAAGCAGCCAGAACTTGGCTCAGGCGCATGAGCTTTTTTCCAAAAGCTGGCCTTTAAAGAGAGACTTAGAGTGGTTTCAGATCCTGTTGTAGTCAGCGGTGAACTTTGCACTGGTGAGGTGGACCTTAGATGACACTCCAGGAGTTGCTGATTCACAGGAGGAGAGAGTTCCTTTGAATCTTCTGTGGAGAAAATGGTGAGTGCTCACACATTTCATCAGGGCACACTTCACCCTGCGAAAGTGAGCAGCCTCTTTCCTTTAGAAAATCCTTTTTTGTCCAGCCATGTCAGCCTAAGGTCTATATCTATATATAAAGTGGTATATGTAGGTATAAATATTCATTGATTTATCTATAGATCACTGTCTATATAGAGATATTTTGTATATTTCCTCTTCAGGAGGTAAAACCCCTTTCTTTCCATTTAGGAACATCAGAGGAGACCTCCTACTGTGGGTTCCTATCAATCAAGTGTTTGGTTTGGGTTGAGGACAGCCTCCAAGGCCAAAGCATTTTTGAGTCAAACACTGCTGTGCTCTGTGCCTCTCCAGCCATACCTTCAGCTTGGGATGTGATCCTGACCAGTTTAACAGAGACCAGTAACAAAAAGCAATCATTTTCACAGTTGCTGGCGAGTTTTTTTTTGGTTTTTTGGTGGTTTTTTTTTTTTTTTTGGTAGCCATACTATAAAGAGAACCTGGCATGAATTTGACCCTTCTGTTGGTGAGCCAGCAAATAACCCGAGCAGATAATGCAGATCAATACCAGCCAATAAAAGCTGTGATGAATAAGAAAGAGCATTCTGCGTGGGGTGGAACATGTTTGCCGGAGCTCTAGAAAGACAATGGCCAAGGATGCCTTCCAAGACATCACCATGCCTGGTGGAGAAGGCAGGCTGAGCCCTGGGATGTGTCACTCGGAGGGGTAAAATAGAAGCAAGAAGAAGTGAGAAGCACTGGTTTGCACCTCCTTAGGAATTTCATGTCGCGTTCAGATCACTCTCCTCGGGGCTGTGCAGAGAGCACTCAGGCAGGGTGGCCTGTGTCCTGCTGAACCAGGAGCCTGCACATGGAGCAAGGAGGCTGCAGTTTGGTGCCTCGTGCTGGAAAGCATGGAAAGCATGGAAAGGCTCTGCTGGTAGTGGTGGGGCTGCACATGTGAGCCCAGAGCAAACTGGTGTGTCGTAAAGGTCACCAGACCACCCGACACTGTGCAGAAAGATCTTTTCCAAGACGCTTGGGGAGGTGAGGATGGGACTGGGAGTTGTGTTGAAATTACTGAGAATGGGTGTCTGGCCTTTCCCTGTGCCGTGAGCCTCTGGGGTGCCTGTGAGACAGGGAGGAGATGAAAATGCTGAGGAACTGATTCCCATCTTCACTGAGGAGCTTCTCTTTTGGCTTTGGCAGCATAATTGCTATATTTATTTGCTCCCCGTGGACTTTTTTTTAATTTTAAAAGGTGAAGGAAAAATAAGGTTTTACATCAGAAATTGTTTGAGTCTTTATCTTTTCTTTTGGTGTTTGTTCTGTGGCATAAAAGGACAAGGAGTCTAATGGACTTTTCAAGGAAGTAATTATCTGGTGCACATCATTAAAGCTTAAAGCTTTTATTGATATTTATACATATAGGTAAAGAAAATAGTGACAAAGTATTAATCTATTCTATTTTTTGCATCAATACAAAACAGCAGTTAATGCCATTCTTAGACAAACTTCATAACTATTATTTCTTAACCCTGCAATTGTGAAGGGGGAGAAAAATAGGAGGGGAGAGTTGTACTGATGTAGCTATGGCTGCTGCTTAACCATTCATCTCTCTTGATATAATGGTGCTTGATCAAGACATTTTATTTTCATTCATTACAATGACGTTTTACTCCCCCTCATTTTAACTTAATCATTCAATTTTTTTAAGTCCAGGGAGTCGCAGCTGTGCTCCCGGCATATTCCCTGCACAGAAATAAAATCTGGCAGGCTGGTATGATTACAAACTGTGACCCTTTAGCAGTGCCTTCCCCACTTTGTCAGTGGGGCTGGCTGCTTCTCTTCTCTCATCCTTCTCATATTCCTCTCCCCCTAATTGAGGCCTCCATGCTCTCCCAATCTCTCTGTGGCTGCCTCTTCCCGTAAAACACTCGTCCACCCTTAATGCATTTGCTCTCGTTGAAGTATATCCAGAAATAGCTTCCAGATGCTGTCATAGATGTCCATTTCATTATTTCTGGTGAAGGGATTTTGCTTAAGCATAACTCCACCAAGAAAAGCAGGAGTCTCTGCCTGGTCTACATCTGCTCATCTAGTTCATCCCTACAATCATCTTGGCCAGCAGCACAGTTTAGAAAAAATCCAGCTTTTTTTTCTGTGTTCATGACAAACTACTGGAAGTAGGTGGATATGTTCCCAGACACCCAAACTTTACAGTTCTTAGCAAGGTTAGTTTCTGGAAGTGGTAGAGCCACTACATAAATAGTAAAGGGCCTCAAAGGAGTGGCTGAACCTGTTCTTCATGTCAGAGCTCTTGAGGTTCCAAAGAGGGAGGCATTTCCTCATCCAGCAGGCTTTGATGGGGGTTTGAGTGTGGTAGGAGAGAGCCTTCAGTTCATAAAGAACAAACAATTTGTAGATTTCCAGTCCAAAAATATACTTGGAATCATCTAATCATTGGATGTCAGATTGGAAAGAGACCTCAAGGATCACCTGATCCAACCTCTGTTGGCAAAAGCAGGTTCTGGACAAGAGGGCACTGCACCCTCTCCAGCTGAGTCTGAAAAGTGTGCAGTGTTGGGAAAGCCACCATTTCCCTGGAGAGACAATTCCAATGGCTAATTGTTCTCATTGTGAACAATTTCCCTCTTATGTCTAATTGGAATCTCCCCAGGAGTAAATTGTATCCATTACCTGTTTTCCATGTGACTCCTTGTAAAAAAATGGAGTCTCCATCTTCTGTGTAGCCACCCTTTAAGTGCTTGAATATGGTGATAAGGCCTCCCCTAAGCTTCCTTTTCTCATGGCTGAATAAACGCGGTTCTCTCAGCTTCTCCTCACTTGGCAGCTTCCCAGCCCTTTGATCATCTCTGTGGCCCTTCTTTGGGCCCTTTCCGTCTGGTCCATGGGGTTTTCTTGTGCTGCAGTGACCAAAACTGAACACAGTGTTCCAGATGTGGCCTGACAAGGGCTGATTAGAGTGGCATAATGTCTTTGTTATCCCTGCTGGCTGATGCAACTCACATCTTGTTGGTTTTCTGTGCTGCAGCAGCTCACTCTTCACTCTCATGGAGCTTGTTGCCCACCAGGACCCCCAGGTCCTTTTCCATAGAGCTGTTTCCAGCCAACTTGATGTTCTTATGATGTTTTTATTCCTGGATTATGTTTTCCCAGGTCCAAGACTTGTTGTCTTGTGCACTTGTCCTTGTAGAACTTCATAATTTTCTTATTAGCTCACTCTTCTAGACCTTTCCAAGGTCAGCCTGCAGGATGCCTTGAGCCCATCTTCCAGGTCACTTATGAACATATTCAACTTAGGTGCATAACTTTATTCCTCTGCTCACCTAACTCTCATTGCATTAACTGTGTGGAAATCTTTCCCTCCTTGTCATCATTGTGGTCTAAAGTTCAGGACATCAAAGGATGTGAGGCCCAAGAGAGGGGAGATGGAGAAATATGCCAGCTTGGTTTTGTAGATCAATAACCAGGAAAAATGTGAGTGAAAGGCAGACAGAGGTCATAGGGAGCTGAAGAGAAAGGGCTGTGAGCTGAGGGTGGAGAGCTGTGCCAGCTGTGGTGACATGTCCAGGACATCCTCTTTGTACTGAAACAGGGCTCTGGTCACAAAGCACAAAGAGGAAGATCCCCCACTGCAGTGAAAGCTGGGACAGCTCAAGGGATGGGGAAGGTCTGAGGCTGTAAGAGCAGAGCCAGGGTGGCCCAGCACATGAGGAGAGAGGGCTGAATGTGCCCTTTGACATGGGCTGGGCAGAGACAAAATGCCACTCAAGGAGCAGGTGGGGTTGGATTGGCCTTGGGACAGACAGGGCCAAAAGGTCTGTCATAGCTGAGAGCCTTAACCTGCAACAATAATCCTAATATCACCCAGTCCCATTTTGCTTCTCGCTTTGGGGTTCCATGCTGCCTTGCTTTGGCACCTCTGTCTCCAATACAGGCCCAACCCCATGAAGACCTGGCCTTTCTTGTGGTAAATGCATCTGAGCACCTCTTGACCTAGATGCTCCAGCCTGTACTTGAAGATGCCTCCTTTCACAGGTGAACTGTCATTCCCTCTGAAGAACGGATGTTTTCCTATCCTGCACTCCCAGAAGTTTTGTACTTCCCTGGGGCTTGTTAACTTTTAACAGATTATTGTACCTCTAGATATTCAAGACCTCTGGTTCTGGTTTTTAATGTGGTCTCAGTGGGACAGTGTAGTCTGGACATCATGGCTGTGTTGTTTGGTAGCTCTGTAGTGGTTTTGAGTTTCTCCATTTTTGTTTACACTCATTCACTTCTTATACTATGAGAAGAGGTGTCCTTTATTTTTTCCACACTATTAATTATTGCATACACACATATATGTATATAAATATAAACAAAGCTTTATTTTGTCTGCCCTGAGTCATTTCAGTGGCTCTCTCATTTGCTTTCCACTCTCCTCTCATAGTCACCTTGTTCTCTGTGCTTATTGACAGTCCCTTTTTGGTTCCGGTGTCTCCAGAAGGGTGTCTGGAACAGGACACAGGTTTGGCACTGGATATGTGGTTTATTTCCCTCCAGCACTGGCCAGAACCTCTGTTTAGGTCTGCAGGATTTACAGCCTCTGGCAGGGAATGAATGTATCTGTTACATCTTCCCTGAAGCAACGTTTACAGACCCGCTGATGTTTTTGGCAGGTGAGGAGGGACCCAGAAGACCCACCAGATCACTGGTGCCTGCTGTGAGCTCCCAGAAAGGGTCTGGCTGCCGGGGCAGCACCGCTGGGCACCCTACAAACAGCGGGGGATGCGGCTGTCCCCGTGCGATGGAAGCGGTGCTGATCTGTGGAAAGCAAAACACAGGAAGATGTCAGTGAGTCTTTCAGTGCCACATGTTCTTCACAGGCTGGGGACTGCTGGAGGCAGTTCAGTGTAGCTGGGGTTGAACTGTCCTTTTAAAATCAGTCGCTCTCCTCATAGGCTGTGGCATCCTCTGCTGAAAGCCCCCGAGGCTCTGCTGAGCTTGATGGACAATTCCTTTTCTTTCTTCCCCTTTGTGCTCTCTCACAAAGAGAAACTGCTTCTCTTCCAGGGAGAGGAGGGAGGGAGGCAGGGAGGGAAGAAAGGAGGGAGGGACAGAGAGGAGGATTTTCTTCTTGGCCTGGGATGTCTGTACTTCCACACTTCCAGCCCTGTCCTACGGCCAGGCTGGATCGCTGTTGGTATGGCAACGCTTCCCTGCACCAACCAAACCGTGAAAGGTGAGGGAGAATAATTATTCATCTCCATTTAGCTAATGGTATACAGAGTCCCAGAGATTACGATTCCTTAAAGGAATTTATGATATGGATGTGTCCTGGCGGTGTTTCGTTTAAGGTATCCACAATGGCTGGATCCCCCAGGAGTCAAGGTACAACCAGCACTGATCTGAATCTTTAAGTGGCTATGACAAATGTGTCTCAGGAAAAAAATAAACTGGGGCTTTCAGGAGCCATTTGACATTGTTCTTGCTCTGCAGCCATTACAGGGTCTGTCCCAGGTGAGCTGATCAAGGTCACAGAGGTTGCCAGTGCTGAGGTGGGACTGAGCCGCATCTCTGGAATTTGAGTTGACTATCTTCTGATGCTTTCCTCTCCAATGCTTGCTTTACAGATCAAATAAAAAAAATAAATAAAATGGAAAATCTCAGCCTGAGCTTCTCTGTGCTTGGGTAGACAGTTTGGGTCTTCTGAAATATCAGCAGCAATTGGGAAAAACGCCCTGCAAATGAATGAAATTTGACTGAATTTGCAAAGCTATCTATGGAAAAGTAGAAGCCAATGGAGGACATCCTGCCTGTCCTGAATGTTGTCAATCTCCATGCCCAGTAGTTTAAGTACGTTTGTGTGCTTTGAAAAAAGAATTTCATATGCAGGAGCCTGTTGCCTTGACCTGAACTTAGCAAAGGGGCATCTTGAGGCATTGTCACATCTTGGGAATGTGGCCTAGCTTTGCATCATTTATGGAGTATGCATTATTCTGGGCTAATGTGAATGTAAGCCTTTGATCTCATGCCATTGCACCAAGCGAAATAGATGTAACTGTTGAATTCCTTCCTCTTTTATCATTCCTCAGTCAATAATACTACAGCTTACCATTCCTCCATCCCCCTCCTCCTTTGTGCAGCTTCTGGGGCTGTGTTGCTTTCCTTCTGGTTTTCAATCCTGCTGCATTCCCCATGCTTTCAAGGCAGGTTTTACACAGGAAAAAGGAAAATACATTTCATAATGCAAACATGCCCTGCTCAGCACTTTCTGTTATCTTATTTATACACTGCAGTACAGCTTTCTATGACCCAGTGATTATCATTTCCCAGAGCTATCATCACTTTAAAGCTACCTCTGAATTGTGCTCCAGCAGATGGTACAACCCTACGAGTGCTGTGAGAGCCTGGAAGGGAGGGGATGGGGCAAGTTGAGCACACACATGAACCAGGCTGTTGCCCCAACAGCAGGAAACCTTTACCTTGCACTGCTTCTCATAGTGTTCAACTTCAGCCTGTATTCTTGAGTACTGTCAGGCTGTTAACCACCAGGGAAATCAAGGTGGATGTTTTTCTTGGGTTTGGGTCTGTCTACTCACTGACTTTTTTTTTTTCTTTTAATTTTTTCCCCCCCTGCATAACAACTGAGCTGATTAATTCCAAGATAGAATACCAAATAAGTAAGAGTCATTCATTATATGCAGTATTCTAATAGATTTCAATGTGATCTAAACTTGGATTGAATGCTAACCCATTGATTGCTATTCAGTTGTTTAAGCAGCTGTGCTACTAAGCTGAGCAATTGCACTGTGTCATCCTTCTCTTTCTTCCTTCAATTTCTACCTCCCTTTCTCCACTCTTGAAATGGCTAACCCCTTGTCTATACATTTTCCTTCAGTGGATTGTGTCCTTTGTGACTGACGACCAAGTACACAATGGAAATGGTAGACAGCTAAAGTCATGAAAGATGCGTTATCCCCATGTAATTGGGTGAAATTCCCATGGGTATTTCTCCAAGCAGAGCAGGTTGTTATCATTCTTGTTGAGATGATAATAAAGAGGTGTGATTTACTGCTTCGGTTGTTTCAAAGGTGTCATTTGAACCTAGGGGAGTGTGGTGCTGTTAAACAGACCTGGACAAAGCCTTACAGAGCAGTGAGTGCACATCTGTAATTGTAGACAAGGGCATTAAAAAAATGGCTTGATTATTTTTCATAAAGCTGCACTTTTTCTTTGACTCAAAGTGGAGTTGTGGGTGCTTTCCCACCTTGCAAATGAGGCTCTCTGGAGTGTATATAAGTATGCGTACACATATACATATGTATAGATACTCACTAATTGAGTGTGTATATGCATTTTTATACATGTGAACATAAACATTTAAGATCTTTTATGGATATCCAAGAGCCTTTTCTTCACTAGTGAGTCGGCTATATTTGCTTTCAAAGCTAAATAGGTGTTTAAAATATCTTGTGGAATATGTGGTTACTTCAGGTATCTAATTCTGGGTTAGATGTCTATCTTTAGGCTACTGGGTTTCAACCTTCTGGCTTTAACCATTAGCGAATCCTGAATCTGACCTTGCGGAAAACATTGGGAAAGGTCTTCATTCATTCACTTGTTGCTGCTTATACCTGAAGCCTTTTAAGAATTCCATGGGTTCACCTCCTTTCAGACAGAATTTGGGAAGGGTTATTACACATGGCTGCCTGAAGCTGGGAACTAGATCTAGTACAATAATGTGCCAGGAATCCTCATTTAAAAAGAAAAAAAAAATTAGCAGACCTTCTATTGTGCTTTGCATAAGATTGTTTTAGGTTTGTTATGAATTCTGCTGACACTTCTGCAATGAGTCAAAGTGGGGCTGCATAGTGGTGGTGGGAAAAAAAAAATTAGATCTCTTTCATATCCACTACTTGGATGCCAGGAGTGGTTAGTGCCAATGGCCATTCTTGCTTTAACATGTTACAGATAGGAAATAGCTGCAGGGAGAATGAGAGTGGGAAAATAGTCAGCTGGCTCATGGGTTAACTGTGAGATTCCTGGTAGCAGAGAATTTCTTTCTTCATTCTATACTGAAGCCCATGGATGATAAAGCTGAAGTTCTACATCATAAATTCCCATTTGGACATTCAGTTTTGAGAACCTACATCCAGCATCCTTATCATTTTGAAGTTAAAGTTACAATCAGTAATGAAATCTGCTTGCTTTTCACACACTGAAATTAGCTTTGATTCTTTGCCTGAAACATATGTTTAAAAGGCAACATGCACATACTGTGCACTGACCCTATCAAAGCAATAAATACCATTGAAGTCATTTTCCGAAGCTGCCTACAGCATTAGTTTATTTTTAATATGGTCCCTCTGAAGGAGTGGTGGAGGAAATGCCTATGGGAGCTATTTGAATTGTCTGTCTGGGGTGAAGTCCCTACCTTGCCCTGCTGAAGAAAAAGGTAAGAGGGGATACTAATTTCCCTTTGTTGTTGCAAAAGATAATGTTTAATTCATTGGATTTAGAGCCTTTCTAAGGAAAATGATATTCTATTTGGGTGAGAAAAATGCTTCTTTGATACTTAGCATGATTTGAAGCGGGGGATGAGGGAGAGAGATATTGCTGTACCTGAGAATGGAGTTTAGTCTCTGACAGCTCTCCTGGTTTTTATTATAGCTGTTTTAGTCTTTTTGCTCCGTGCTATGTCTCCCGCGTTGTTACCTGGATGTTCCTCCCAGCTCCAGAGGTTCCCTGTGTGGAAAAAGGAGGATGTGGACACACGCCAAGTGACCATTCCCAAAGTGACTGCGCTCACCCAGGCAGGCTGTGCTCCCTGACACGGGTGAGGAGCCACAGTGTTAGGAGCTCAGGGGATCGTGACAGAGGCAGTGAGTGGGCCAGACCACAGGCTTGGTTTCACACTCTGGCACCACCCTTCTTCTCCCTGCAGAGCCGCAGAATGACCAGCCCTTCCCCAAATTTTGCTGAGCCAGGCCCATGCCAGGCTCACACAAAGCAAGGAACTGAACGCATGGATTTTCTCCCCCTTGAATTTCAAATGACATAAGCACGATTCAGGTTCTACAAACCTGAAAGATTGGTCCACTGGCAGGGGGAACGCATTTTTTGTCACTCATGGTCACAATTAGAATGACAAGGCCAGACTCCTCCATCACTGCTCTTTAACACTGTCAGCACCAGCTTTGCCAGAATTATCCTGTCTGAAGCATGAATGGGCCTATTCATTTTCTCACTTTGTTTCACCTAGGAATCTAGGAACTACTTAATGGCATATAGACTGCTTTCTTCTGTAAAGAAATTATTAAGTTAAAGATTGGGCTAAAAAAATGTGCTCTCCCAGCCATGAAAGGCTAATTTTATGTTTGTTTGGACATATTTGTGGAGTAGCTGCGTTATGCACCATGCTTCTAAATACTGTTTCATGCTATAAAATGAGTTTGAAATCTTGCACCTTCCAGGGCTTGTATTTGTGTAGTAAGGAGAGAGAAGCATGCAGGAGAAGTATATAGTTTTTAGGAACACACTTTGATTCAATTTCTTGCATTTTTTTATGGCCAAGGCAGGAAAATGCTCAGATCTCATGCCGAAGACGTGTTTTCAGAACGCAGTGGTTTCGTTTTAAATGGGTCCCCAGAGAAGGTGATCTCAAGCAGGGAAATACATGCAGTCTTTCCAGTGAGATAAGAATAATCATTGCATTTCTGCTGTGCATCTCTGCAATGCTGTAAATACCCCGTAAATCAGAAGATGGAGATCACATTCAAATGCTGGCAGTGGAAGCCTGGCCACCGGTGTGGGGAAGCAGCAGTCTGGCACAGGAATTTGACGGCAGGTTGACCAAGGAGAGTCTCATTTTCTTACCTCTGAATGAGGCAGGTGCTCAGGGGCGTCAGGAGTCTTGTGGGCTGAAGTGAATCTTGTGTGGTTTTCAGGAAGCTGCAAAAGGCAGATAAAATCCAGCTCGGGTGTGAATCTGAGACCAGGCTGTGACCTCCGTGTCCACATGGCAGAGTCTTGCCCAGCTCAAGCCAGAGCAAGAGCAGTGAATTTGTGGGGATTGCTGCCAAAGCCATGCAGATGTTTCATGGTAGCAGGGTCTAACTCATCAGCCTGACTCTGTATTTAGAGGGGGATCTTGAGCCCCACTGCTTTTGGGAAGCTCTCTGAGCAAAGCTGATGGCATCAGCCTTGCAGAATGACCCAGCTAGCCTGGGGAGGAAGGTCACCATTAGTTTGTCCTCAGTGGAAACGTGGCCACAGAGACTCCTTTCTTTCATTATTTCCTCTGCAGAGCAGCTAATGCCGGGCAGGTTTACTTTGCAAAGGGAGGTTTTGATTCCTCATTGTCTTTTTGCTTAAGCTGTCCTGGTCCTGCAGCTCACATGAATGTTTGTGGAGGTTTTGGAAATTACCAGAAGTACCTGAGTCATCGGCCATTCACAAAGACCTGGAAGAAATTCTTGGAATCACTAGGTAACCATCAGTCACAACACAACAGAGCAGAGGGAAGTTTCACATTTCTTTGGAAGAGTTTTCTCAGCATTCATGTGAGAACTGCACCATGCCAGACCTGCTCCTCACACCCAGATTTTGGCCCTGTGGTGCTGCAGTGCTTGTTGGGTTTGATCATGCACCAGCAGAGCTGAAAACAGATTACCCAGCTCTGAAGGTCTCCTCTTACTCAGAACAGGACTATCAAATCCCAGAAATTAATTACTGATTTTATGTAACTGGATATTTAATCTGAAAAGTTAGTTTTTGTCAGTAGATTACCATTTTAAAAGATGTATTTTGAAAACTGCTGCCCATTCTAAATGAAATTCTCTGTATTCTTTCAATGAAAACCAACAGACAACCTAGTTAATTTCCCAAATCTTGAAAACCAGTTCTGGGGTAAATGAAGAGATTTTATTAAATTAGAATTTAAAATCCAAACAATATAAATTCAACATAAAATGCTTTAAAATTATTTGTAAGGAAAATTTAGAAGAGAAGGTTGTTTATTAAAAAGCCATCAAAATAAAAATACCTTGCTTTTGTTAAAGGCAGATTCCTCCTGCTAACTAATTCTCAAGTCCCACATGAATTGGGTAGACAATACGAGCCTTTGTTTTGTTTGTTTTGTTGCAGCTGGATTTATAGGCAGCATTTCAGGAGGAGAATTTCTTTGCTTTTATGATGGGCTAGAGGGCTTAATACTCTCTTGCAAATGACTCTGATTGCACAACTTATGGTGCTATTTGATTTATATTTAAGTACAGTAGTAGTCACCAGGTTCATGTTGGTGTTTTCTTTCTCTTTGCAGCACCCCTGGATCAGAAAGCTGCTGCTCACCCCAGGACAGGTCCCTTAAGGAATGAGCATTGTGTGTTGGAGCCAACTCCCACAAAATTTGGAAAAGCCCAGGAAATTATCCAGTCATTCCCTTCCAGTTCCTCCTTCCACCACTGCTCTGCAGCACACAAGAGCTTTCAGAGACCCTTTGGTCTCCAAAAAAACTCTGTGGGCAGCCACCATTTGAGGACAATTCCTGCTGAAGCCCATGGCAAAGCCCCATGATTTCTCTCATGCCTTCTCAAACAGAGCTGCAGCTCTAGCCCCACACCCAACCTGGCTGCTTATGGGATGCAATCACTTGCTAGAGGAAAAACCTATGCCCTCAGCAGAAGAGGAAAGGAACCATATCCCAGCAGAATGAAAAAACCTGAAATCTGTCATAGAAGAAGGAAAGAGAGAAAATCCAGAGAAATCATGTCTGTGCTGTCTGGTTTATCCTTTGTCAGTATTAAGAGTGCTGTCTTTAGGAAGATACTTTTTGGGATAATAAAGATTGGGCATTTAGCAGCCTGAATAAAATCAGGTTCCTATTCCCACAGATACGTTTTTGTCTAGTGTCTGGGGCTTAGGAAAGGAGTGTTGCAGATTTTACTCACCCATTCATAGCAAGCAACTAAATGCTGGTATTTTTGAAGGAAAAAAAAAAAAGAAAAAGAAAGGAAAAAAAAGAAAATGAGGAAAAACAGAAAAATGAATCTCCTGTCAATTTGACCAACCACTGGGGCTTTTTTTCATTATTGATATATCTGTAATTTTCATCTGCCCTTTATTCTGCATGTATATTTATATATGAGTGGTTTTTTTTCCACAAACCTGCAGTGCAGTGGAAAGCTAGATTTAAATATTTTCAGACCGACTGTACCCATCATTTGCATTCCACTGACTCATTCAGAGCAAAGACATCTGAGCAGAAATACAGCAGATAAAAGAGAAACCATTAATCCAGGGAAGATTACTGGCACAGAATCTTTATCCTGTATCCTCCCTGAAATGAGACAAAGATCTTACTATGTACATCCCTCTGGCTTAGCTTCAGAAAGTAAGCAATACAGTAGTGTAGACATGGTACTTTTTAAAGGCACATTACATTGGTCTGAAACTTCAGTCTTCTTGCAGAGCTCACTGCTGCCGAGGTGTGTTTCAGTGGTTGCTTTCTCAGAAGGCTCTTCAGCACCCCAAAAACTGTTTTTTGGGTAAGACAGCATGATCTGTTCCTAAAAAGACAGCATGTGTCTGCTGGAGGATGGAGACTGCTCTGCAGTACATGGGTTACACACGCATTTTACAGGGTCTTGCTTCTGCTGACACCTCATCCCGACGTGAGCCCTAAGTGCTAGTTAGCTTTTAATGAGCTTAATAAGGCTAAAGCTTTCCAGATACTGGTGCTGCAGCTCTGGAAGGGGGGTCGGCCAAGGATGTTGAGCAGGCTTGCCCTTTTCAGGAGACACTCATTCCAGGTGACTGGGCATATTAGATTTCAGAGTGCGGCAGGCTTTTATCTCCCTTCCCCGTGAGTGTGGCAGGCTGCAGTTGCTTTTCCGTTTGCTGGTTGTTTGTCTCTCTCCCTCTGTCTCTGTGATATTGATCCTCAGTTAAAAGAGCTGAGAGATGGAGCTCGGGAAGCATCCCTTTCTTCTCTGGCAATCGGTGGAAAATCCAGTTGCCATGTGATGACTGTGCTGTCTCAGCTGCTGCTGGCCACTGACCATCTCCTGTAGGAGTATTTCCATGCCATAATAATAACAGAACCTACTCTAGTCATTTAGGGCTTCCACTTGAAGCAGCCCAGAGGGTTAGATGGTTTTCTGGAGGTAGTTCCATGTGTTTGTGGACTTATCTTGCTGTGGTGTGCATTCAGCTATGAAATAAAATTGCAGGAAATGATTCAGTTTTGAATCATTCTATTTAGACTGGCAGAAGCCAAAAACCCTCCTGTGAGCTACAACAATGTGCACCGCTATTCAGATGGGAAATGTAAATACTTCAGCATGCCTGATCAGTTGGACTAGAAATGCAAGCAAACTGCTCTGAAGTGTGGATTCTCAGATTTTATTCCAGACAGTTTTGTGCCTCCAGACCCTCTTGTTCAGGTGAAAAATGTTTTCCTTTTCTTGTCCTTGTGCAGGGTGTATGTATATTAAGACCTCTGGAAAATAGCTAAGCACAACAGGAACCAAGACCTGGAGGAAGCTTCTTTCTAAACAATCCAGCATCCTCTTCCAGTTCAGAGCAGAAGAATATTTAGGTACATGGAAAAAACCTTGCTGTTATGGAAAGTTTAGCTCACCAAGAGTAAACCACGATCTCTTTGTTGTTTTAAACTGACAAAAAGAGAGGTCAGAAGCAAATCGTGTTACTTCCATAATCCAGAGCCCAAGGTCTGCAATGGCTTTCCCCCTCACACTAATAATACTCACATTATCCATTAAGAGTGATTTGATTTCAAGTGTCAATCTAGAGAGCTGGGTAATAATCTTTTTCAATAGGAGCCTCTTATTTATGGGGTAGTGTTTGCCTGTTTTTGACTACACCTTCTTTTCCTGTAAATACCAATTATCTCTCCTGCTCCTTTTTAGAGTCTGTCACCTTGCCAAATATTGAAATAGGAAGGTTTATTTATTGCAAAGGATATACAAAGACAAAAAAAAAAAAAAGGATATGTCTTTCAGTGTGCCCTCTTGCTGTTGATTGCTCCTTAGATTTGAAAGGCAAAAGTGCAGTTCTGATAATCCTGTGAGTTCTTCAAACTTCCTGCTAGAAATGACCCTTTTCTGCCTCTCCTCTGGGCATTTTCTCCAGGGCCTGTGCTTTGCATGCTCTCTTTGAACCACAGCTGCTTGTTTTGTGTTGTGCCACCTTTGTTTAGGTGTTTGACCAAGCGACATTACAGATGAGGGGTGGGAGGAACAGCTTGCAAGAGAACTTCAAGCAATCTTAGATCAGCTCGTTGTCAGGTGCATTGTGTTCCTCTGCAGCATGCTCATTCCTCTTTTGATGTCTCTGCAGATGTTTTAGGCTTTACATTAAAAAAAAAGAAACTATTTATACAAATACATTACCTCACCTGAGATGGTGTCATTGTGCTGTATGCTTTACATACAGCAAAAATTGCTTCTCTGTTCCTCCTACAAACTCAGCATCTCAATGATCAAGACAGATAAAGCTTTGGAAGTGAAGGAGAGGTCCAAGGTCACCTCTGCAGGAAAGCAGCAGCACACATCTCCCATCCTGTGGGCAGGTGACAGTCTGTCCTGTCTCTATTGCAACAGCTTTGATAAGAGGACATTTCACAAATCTGAGAAACAGGCACTGCCCATTTCCATGCTTGCAGGAAGGGTGTCTTCGAGTGAGGAAGCTTGATTACAAAGTCTGCTGAGTATGCAAGGGAAAGAATGAAATATTGCACTTGCCACAGTCCTGATTTTTGTCCTTCTCTTCCGTTATCTAAAGGAAGTATGGTCTGATCTTTGTTCCAGTCATTGCAAACAGTTTTCAAACTGGTGCAAGAGAAGATGTGTGGGATGGGACCAGGATTTTTCTTTTGTGTGTCTGCATGTGCACATGCCTGTGAAATGTCTGATTTCTAGAAATCGTCACATGGGTAAAGTTAAAACCATCAGCAAATGTTCACACATCTCAGGCTTGAGGTTATTGGCCACTTGCCACAGAAAAGAAATCTTTCAAGGTCCTGCAGAAACCACCCTTTGGGGTTCCTTTCATCTCAAAAGGCATCCCAGAACAGTTTTGCAAAGCCACATTACCCTCTCAACTCATGAACATGGGTAAGGCTGAGGGAAGAGCTGCATCTTGGCAGCTTGGTGAGAAAGAAGAGTGAAGATCCTTCCTACCTCATGGTATAGAGATCACATCAATGCCAGGAGCTGCACGTGAGAATAAATGGAAGAATAACAGATCCCTGCATGTTGCCATGGAGCTCTCCTGTCTGGACTTCAGGCATGCTGTAAAATATGATCCTTCTCTTTGTTCCTGTTACAGGCAGCCCTAGTTAGTCTTGACAGCATTACTGTGCTCAGCAATCAGTGTTATCCCCATAAAACAACTCGGTTAGTGTCAGCAGAGTCATCTCTAGGACTTGCATGCCCTCACTTCTTGCTTGAGCTCTGCTTTCCAGACCACCACGCTCAGCTGCTTTCCCCACCTCGATCCTCACAAGCACTGCTGCACGACCACAGAGCTAAACATACTGAGGAATGCTCTTTAAAAAAAAAAAAAAAGGAAAAAAAAATATCGTCTAGGAGGTAGCCAAGATTTTTTATGAAAATAATTTGTTGATTTGCCAATTCTGCCTTACCAAGCTTCCCTCTCATGGTGTCTGTAACTTGACATTATGAACTTTCTTGTTAAATCAAGTGCTTCCGGACATTAGGTGGTGGAGTGGAGGAAGAACCACACATGTTTTCAAGGAAAATTAATACTGATAAGGTGCTGGCCACTGGCTGTCCTATTACTGTTAGAATGCACTTTCTCTCCAGAGACTGTAGAGCACCTTCGGATGGAGTGCCCCTTACACTTAAAAATGACAAGCATTAAGGACTCCATGTCACTTCATTGCTAAAATATTTACTAGAGCATGCTTGCTTCCTCTGTCTGAAAGTGTAGGGTATTTATAGGAGCATCCTGTAATGGAGCATCCTGCTCTGAGCAGTATTTTTTAGGAATAAGGCAATGCTGTGTGTGAAGGGGTGGGGTTGGGGTTGTCCCCTTTGTTGTCCCCTCTGTTAGCAGGTGTTGGAAGCACGCAGGGGACGGCAGAAGCTGATTGACTGGAGCAGATTCCCTCTGGTATGTGAGGTCTGTGAAGGCCCTGCAGGGGATGGGAAAGGCTCGCAGGGCTCAGGAATTTGAGGTCTGGGATCTCTGTGTGAAATCGCCAGGAAGGATCAACTTTGAGCAGAAGGGGGATGTTTAGGTATTTTTTTGTTGTCATTAAGATGTCAAATCACAGGGCTCCATCATCATGTAAGTGCTGTAGGTCAGATCCTCAGCTGATGTGCAGGGGCAGGTTTGCAGCGAGCTCTCTGCAGCAGCTGGGAATCCTGGGCTGGTGGGCTTGGGAAGATTCCTTCCCTGCTCCACGGCTGTGAGTGTTGGAAACAAGGTCCCGCAGCTCCTGGCCAGAAAGCAAGAACAATTGAAGATGGAGGTCATCGAAATGACAAGAGCAACTCTTGTGATCCAGTGTTGTCAGCACAAATGCAGCAATTGATTGAAAAGTGTCTGCTAACCAGGCAGCAAAGAGCGCAATTAGAACTGAAATAGCAAGAGGGTCTATTTCAGAGTTTTATGATTCCAGCTTGCACCACCCCACTCATTTTAAGCACTGATGATTTTTCTGTCTGGGCTGGAGTCAGCTGGGGACCAAGAGCAATCTGGGACTGAAAGAAACTCAGGATTTCTCAGAGCTTCAGCTATTAAGAGCGTGTCATAAACACACCCTAAAACTGAAACGCAGTCCTCTGCTCAACCTTGGGGATTAGCAAGGATCACCAGAGAGTGTGGCTGGGGACTACTTCAGCTTTACTGGGGACCATGAGGTCTGTTGGAGTCACCAGATCTCCTGCATCAGAGCGGAGGAGTTTTCCCAGCTGGGACCGAATAGAGCCCAGGGATGGGTGAATTCCATGTGTGAAGCTCCACGGCTTTGAGCGCCACTGACCACACTGCACAGCTCGTGGATCGAGTCTGAGTCACAGCTTTCCACAAACTGTTCAGTGAGGAGCACTCTGATCTCTTAATAAATATTAGAAATATGGTAATAGCAGTGCAGTGCAATGTTGAGCAGTCAATGACTTGAAGGGCCGCTTTATCAAGCAGGAATGTGCACAAGATTTTCTTGGATTCTTGTGTCATTGCTGAGGCTGGGATGGTTGCTGCAAGAGCCACAGAGTTAACCCTGGATATATTCCAAGCTGAGTAAAAGTAATTTTTAACCAACTACACTGAGGGCTGAATTTGCTGAATGCATGTCCACATGGTGCCTAATGCAAAATTAAAAATGGTGTGTGTGGCCATGGCATTGACAATCTCTGTTGACTTTATGGGGAAACACAGACAAATAGACCCTCAGGTAATGGGGTGATGGACAGAACTATCTCTCCTTATTCTTTTATACCTCCTCATCCCACCCAGAACTGCTCTCTGATAAAAGGTAAAAACTATGCACCATTTTTTCTGTTGTGAATGGCTGCTGTACTTTAAAAAAGGAACTAAAATCTTCTACTCACTCAGTTGAATGTGACATTCTTCAGAAAATCAGCCCAAGTTCACTCCAGGGGTGGCTGCCTCTCCCAGTCAGACGAAGGAGTAATTGTGCTATTTACTTTGCACAAAGGAGGCAGAAAATAGACGTGGATTTGAGCACTGCTGACCCACACTGAGCAGCCCCGCACCTTCCAGCATGAGAAGCCCTGTTGCAACTGTGAGGAGCTCCTTGTGGCTCCAGCCATTGCTTGCTGCTAGCAGAGGTGACTTCTGCGCCCCTTATGTTGCCAGGCTTTTTGGTACTGACTGTGAACAATTATCACAATTTTTCTGCTGTTGTAGTAGCCGTTTTTGCTTGGCACCAGCAGTTGTTTCTAACTTGCTGACAGGTTTGGAAGACCCTGGAGGTGTTGCAACAGAACTCTAGACACCTGTTTGAAACTCACCAACCCAACATAAGAATTAAATTTCTTATCTAGAAGCCATTACCACAGAGGAGTGGAGTGACAGTGAAATCATTTCAGACTTCACGGGAAGATCACATAAAATGCTCTTCAGTGATACACAATTAGGTAGACAACACCATCTCAGAATACCCAGTTCTTGAGTGGGCACTTGAGCAGCTTGCTTTTCCTGTTTTATTCTACATCATGGGGGGAAAAAAAAAGAAAAAAAAAAAAAGAAAAGGAGATCAGGTCATTTTATTCTGGAAAGCATTTTCCCTGTCTCTTTGGCTGTCACATGTATTTAACTTTAGTGCCCTCAAGGACAATGTGGTGGATCAGCATGCTAAGGTCTACAGTCTACAGCCTGTAGTTTTTCATTTCACATTGCTTTAAGAATGGTCCTCTTTGTTTCCATTTTGAGCCATGGATGAATTCTTACATGTTGTCTGATCTTCAGGCTCAAATACCCAAGAGAATAGGCAGCTGTGAATCAACCCTCTGTGTGCTTTCTAGCAGGTAGTCTAGCAAAGAAGGCTGTATGCTTCTTCTTATTTCTTTAAATTGATAGGGATTTGAAGGAAAAGACTTTAATAAAAGTCTCATGAATGATTATTTTCTTCCTGCTGATGATTCTGAATTGCATGCAGAAATATAAGAACCTTTTAAGAGAGCCCTGTGGGTTTAAACCCAATTCTTTAGATTTATAATTAAAGCTCATTGTCTTTATGCTATCCTACACCTCATGAGAAGGATCACCTTTCTAATTACACAGTACCAGGAGGTCTGTCACAAGCTTTTACTCAGTATTATGGTACACAGTTGCTCTATTTTTTTCTTCTCCTTCTCCTTCTTCCATAGATGCTGTATTATGTTTTGGAAATTCGACATAATAATTTTTTTTTTTTCAGGCCAGATGTTTCCCTCTGCTATGTTAAGTCATCTTGACATACTGCCATGAAATGGAAACAACTGCTAGTTTTAACATTGCTCCATATCTTTATTAAAAGGTACGTCTCATGAATCTTAATTCCCCACATACATGCTATCTTCCTCTCTCCCCCCCTCTCCCCCATTACACTTCTTTCTTTTCCTCCCTAAAGAAGGAGGAATATTAAAATTTCCTTGCTGTTCTGTCTGAGTGGTTAATGAGGTTCTAGATAGCATAATGAATATGCAGTGCTATTGATTCCGTGTGCGTGCGCGCGTGCGTGTGCGTTTGTGTGTGCATGTCTTTAATCACAGCTGGAATGCAAAATCAGGCTCCACCTTTCAACTCTATCTCCATCATGCTGAGAGAGTGAGAGAGAGCGAGACTGAGACTGCTAGACAGCTCGAAAGAGATTGCAGCTCAGATGTCCTGGAAAACAGCAAATCCCTCAGACCTGGCAGATTCCGTTACCATGAGAACTGCAGATATTTCCATTGTGATGGCTTGCTCTAGCAGCCATCTGTTACACCCATTTGATTAGGAAGTACAGTTCAGCTTGTATGGGATTTTCACTGCACCTTATCCCATGGCAGCGTACAGAAACTCTCTCTCTCTCTTTTTATATGCTAAACTCAATGTTTTTAAAGTGCTGTAATTTACTGAGGCTGAAGGCATTTAATGAAATGCTGGGAGGAGGTCACTGAGGGACAGTATCTCTGAGAAGAAAGAAGCACATGAGATATGTGCAGGGGATTAGCATCCAGTATATAAATAAGATCAGCCCAGAAATTAGCTGTATTTAGCAATTCCTCATCCTTGCCAGGGAGAGGAGCTTGATATACAGACCTCATGAAGCTATAATAAAATTAGTAATTGCCTCCTGTTAGTTAATCCCACGACATATGTATTTATTGTATGCATGCAATAAATGCATGCAGCAGATATATTTCAGGTCCTCTGTAAAAAAGGGGAAGGTGATGGCTCTCCCCAGATGCCTGAAGTGGTGCAGTGGCTGCACTGTGTAATGATTAGATTAGCTCTAAAAATTTAATGGTACCATTTGACTTTTCATAGACGCAGAACAACCTTAAACTTTCTTGAAGGTTTTCTGTGATTTACTGATTAAAACAATTGTTTGGAGTAGCTCAGTCCCTCGGTGTAAATTAGTGGTGGAGGAAATGGTAATGGCACATCAAATGGATATAAAAACAAAGGAGTCCCCTTCAATTAAAACTCTCCAGACATTCTTCCTAAGTGGCTGGCATTCCAGATTCAGGGTAATCTTATGTGTGGCATAGATGCCTCGAGTATCTTAAAATGACTGAAGGTCTTGTAAACTCAGTGAAGCTAATTAAATGCTCACACACTGAAATGAATTTCTGATTGCTGCTAAGGAGGCATTGAGGTCAGCTCCTCTTTTCATTGCCCACACTTTATGGCCAATGCCAGATACTAAATAAATCAGATCCTCAGAATCAGGGGCTCTGTGGTTTTGTTCCTCTTATATATTCTCCCACCCGTCTGAACATAATTCCTTATCCGTCTTCATCTCAGCATGAAAAGTTTTCTCTTCTATTGTTTTTCGTCACATAGCACCAGATTACCATGGAGAAGACTATGATATCATAAGAAATGAATGAGCATGTTTCTCACCATGGGTGAAATATACATTCCAGACCTAATAAAGTCAGAAATCATGTAATGGGCCTGGTAAAACGAGCTGCTTAGTTAGTGTAAACAGAAATGGTTCTTCTTTAGGTCTCTGCTTCAGCTAAGTAAGTTCTTAGACACTTTGCTGAGCATGGAGACACGTAAGAACAGGTTTAATAGCTTTTCTGAATAAGGATTGTTCTTAAAATGCTTTTACTGCATCTGGTCCCACAAACACAAAAAAAAAAAAAGAAGTAAAATTTCCTTTTTTTTTATAATAAAGTATTTTCTTGTTGGTCATCTTTAGAGCAAATTAGAACTTTCACTTCCTGCAGCTTCCTATCTCACATAATCCTAGAGGCTGAGCTACAGAGAAGAGAGTCCTTTTTTTTTATTTTTTCAGACAGGGCACTTGTTTTATGAATGTGGTATCTGCCTTTGACAGGCAGCAGATGTATGGGAGCCCTGAAATCTGAAACAATAAATACCATTCAGAGTCTCACCACTGAACCTTCTTATAGTACTGCCTTTGTTAAATGAAACATTTACAGGAATACCATCCCCCCCTTCCCACCCACCTTCAAGGCTAGGATCTGAACCATGTTTTTAAAGTAAAGGTTAAGTACCTGAGGCATGAACAGTTGACATACAAAAGAAACTAAAGTAAATTTATCATTCGTTTGCCAGCTACGAGGTGTGTCGAGGGCTTTTTCTTTCTCTTTGTAATGCATGAGAAAACAAACCTGGGAAGTGTATGCAAGGAATATTTCTTTTCTACACTGGAATGTTAACATTTGCACCTTCTGACTTAATACTGTGTATTTCTTCAGAGTCATCAATCTCTTGAGAGTCATCTTGCCATCTGTAGCAGCATTGCTCCAGGCTTCCATATGAAAGTCCAATCTGGCGGTATAAATACTGGATAATGAAGAGTAGGTGTTAAAGTTTCTGACTGGTTGGGAGATGAGTCTGTGTCTATGAAAGATCCAAATTCATGTGTTAAACAAACAAACAGAATCCATGTTAACATGGAAGTTCAACCAGAAAGAGGATGATGCATGTTTGTCCTCATACCCTCTCTCACTCCGTGTTTTTTTCTCAATTTTTTCCTTTATCTTTCTCATTTTAATAGAGTTTCACCCATGATCTGTGAGAAAAATGTTCTCTGACCATGACATTACACTTTGGAGATTACAAATAGGGGCAACATGTTGACTTGCTGTAATGTAAGGTTCTTTTTCTCCCCCTCTCCCTTTGCTCCAGGAAAGCTATAACTACATAGATTAGCAAAACTTTGCAATAATGGATGTAAAACAGATTTATCTCACTGTCAGCTTTATCTGATCCATTTGGTCTTGCAGAGTTTGGATGGTTTCCTTTGTTACAATAACCAGCTTTCAAACATCTATATCCTTAGGGTATTAAATGTCAGCCTCTAGTGTATCATTCAAGGATAAAAGATTGACAATACTGAAGTACTTTTTTTCTTTTTTGTTTTTTTCCCTTCTCCAGCACTGGCAGAGTTTTTACTCTGCACACCACTGCTGACCCCAGAAATGACCCACAGGAACTACTGGCAAAAGGAGTGAAAAGGTATTTCAGCTTGTAGGCATTAGAAACTCTCTTCATTAACAGCCTTTTTGCAGACTTTTCAGATAGATTTCCTGTCATTGTGATGAGGATATATTTGTAACGAGTCCCTTAAGTAAATGGCCAGTGGATAATTAATTGAACTAACTAGGACTTTCCGTACTGTATTTTTTTCCTTTCTTTTCTTTTTTTTTTTTGGTGGGGATGGTGTGGTGGGGGCTAGGAAGGAAGTCTTCCAGGTGGTCTCTTGTCCTCTGTGCTGGGTGTACAGCCCTTTTCTGTCTGTTGGCCAACCATTTCAGCCCTAATTCAAATAAAACTCTTAAGCATTATTTTGGGAGAGGTAGATTTTTTTCATTTTGTTGGCATCAGGTTGTCTGCACTTCTCTGGGCAAGGGAGTGACTATCCTGAGCCTCATCACACTGAAAAAGTGTTGCTAAACCTGATCTTGCTGGAAGAGGCAGCCCAAAAGACAACATTTGGGTCAGTGCTGATATCCGCAATATGGATTATGTGACCATAAATCTGGTAATATTCACCTTGTCACTCCCATCATGCAGACTCCAGTCTCCCAAATATGTCAAACCAGTGGAAATCTGCAGTGAGGCTGAATTAGGTTTATTATTGTATTTTATTCTTAGACTGCCTTCTTAGCACTGCCCTTCAGCCCCTTTAATTAGAAGTTTGCAAACATGCATTTCTTAAGTGATTTCTGACCTTCACAGCTGGTTATGAGGCAGTTGGAGTTGCTGTTTTTAAGCAAAGTCTATCTCTCTCTCTCAGGGGCCTCCACATTTTCAGTTTTGAAAATGACTTATTAACTTTGCAGCCATTGGGACAATTCTCCAAAGAAATAAAGTTTCTTGATGAACATGCACCATTTTTCTCTGCACATCAAAGAGTTCAGATTTTCACTTCACTTGTCAGAGGCTACTGATAATTACTTGTATTAACCATCTCACAAATAACAAATGTGTGAGGTCAAAAAAGTCTCATTTGAACTTTATGGTTTCATGTGTGAAAAAGAAATGCTTTTAAGAGTAACCAGGAGTGTTGGCTAAGGAGCCACAATTTTCTCAGCAAAGCGTCATCCATTAAGAAGGTGAAGATATTGGGGTGCTGGTCAAATGCTCCTGAGATTTTGTTCTGACCATTATTTGCACACATGTTTAAAAGTATTAGTCTCTATATGGAGTTGACACATGAGCTGTTTTGAGGAATAATTGTGTTTTACTACATCTTTCATTATTTTCTGTTAGAAAGGGTATGCCAAATTAAAGGTCTCATTTTGGGCAGCTTGGTCAGATACACGGAGGGTTTTTTGTCCTCCCAGTGATGAACATAAAACATGAACAACATGATCCTAATCTCACTTGTGCTGTTGTAAATCAGGGAGAGCTCTGCTGAAACCAGTGGCATTATCCCTCTGTTTAAAGCAAATTAAGGAGAACCAGGTACTTGACTGCTGTGGCAGTGCTTCCTTCTGTTTGGCACCTACAGTCTGCTCTGGACAAAGCCAATAAGAGACCAAAAAAAAAAATTTAAAAAAAATTTGTCATGTAGGTGTCTAAAGAGTTGCCTCTGAATTTCATGTGTGGAAAGTTGTGATCCTCTGTAATTACTTCTCTAGCTGAGATCTTTAGCCACCAAGTTCCTAGAGCATACCTCCTCACCTCCCTGCTGAAGATGTGCTTGCCCTGAAATTTTGGGCTCTTTTAGACCTGTAGATGCAGCTGGTGCAGCCCAAGAGTCCTGAGTACAAATTCCTGATTCACCCGTGACTCCCATTTTAAACATTTCCTCCAAGGCAAAAGGGAAAGGGGCTTAAGTGTGTGATGTTTAAGCCTGTCTCTGCCTTTAAGTCTTGAGATCAGTTATTTATGGGAAGCAGACATCTAGGCTGTCTTACCCTTTTCTTCCGTGCATTGAAGGCAGTGAAGGTTGCAATATTAATTGCTGCATCAGCAACTCTAAGATTTAATGTTTTTCCCCATTCTGCAGGCAATGTATCTCTTGCATGATTTCCCACATAGTCTTCACTTTCACAGCCATCTGAATGATAAGCAACAATAATGTCTCTGGAAGTGATCCATAAATCATATTCAAATCCACACATCCAAATGATCCTATTTTTAATCTCTAAACTACTGTAGTCTGTGCTTGCTAGTGCGTTTCAATTGGAAGCATTATGCTCCCCACCTACGTGTTTCCTTCAAATCTCTGCTAATACACACACCCCACAAAAAAAAAAAGAAAAAAAAGAAAAAAAAAAAAAGAAAAAAATTCTACCTGAAGGTTGGGTAATAAATAACACATAGAAAAACTAAGGGCAATGAAGACCTCCCCAAAGAAATTGAAGTACTTATATGAGCTGCAAATAACTCAATGTTTTATCAGGATCTTAGAGGGAATATGAATGGTCTTGGGTTTAGGTCATTGCATTAGAGTGGAGTGAATTGTCTTTATTCCTTTTCCATTGAGGTTCTGCTCAAAGCCCCATCCAACATGGCCTTGAACATTTCCAAGGATGGGGCATCCACAGCTTCTCTGGGCAACCTCTGCCAGGGCCTCACCAGATTTTATTTAGTATCAAGGTATCTATATTTAGTATGATACTATATTTAGTATCATAGTTCCGGGACACTGTGAACTTTTTCTCCTGGAACATCCACCATTTGTTGTTGTGGTCCTTATGGAGATATTCCTGGAAAAAATGCTTTTCTTCATTGTGGCTACAGCTGACTCTTCCTTTTCTTCTTTAGCTCCCCTCAGCCAGTCCACTGGAGAACTTCCCAAGATAAAATTAGAAGTGGTGCCAGGCTTTACCCAGCTGGTGGCGGGAAACTCAATACGAAGGGTTATGTCCTTTTTGAAGGTTTTTAGGGGTCCCTTGCATCCCTTGCCTGTCCAGGTCTGGGGTCTTCTGCACAAGAAAGAGATGGACTGGTGGGAGCAGGTCCTCACGGGGCCACAAAGATGCTGAGAGAGCTGTTCAACCTGGAGAAGTGAAGGCTCTGTGGAGACCTCGTAGCCTTGCAGTGCCTGAAGGGGGCTTAGAAGAAGGAGAGAGAGGGACCTTTTATACAAGCAGACAGTGACAGACAAGGGGCAATGGTTTTAAAGTGAAAAGGGCAGATTTAGGTTAGATGTTTAAAAGTTCTTCGCTGTGACAATGGTGAGACCCTGGCAGAGGTTCCCCACAGAGGCTGTGAATATCCCATCTCTAGAAGTGTTTCAGGCCAGGCTGGACATGACTTTGAGCAGCCTGGTCAGATGGGTGGCAGAGAGGTGGGAACTGGGGGATCTTTGAGGTCCCTTTCAACCTAAGCCATTCTACGATTCCATGACCTGCAAGCTCAAAGTTTTGTCTGGCCAATTCCTTGCAACTGAGTCTGGAAGGAGAAAGGAGAAAAAGCTGTCTTTCATTATCCACTCCCACAGGTGAGTTAAAACGGACTGTACACCCCTTGTCTACGCCGTGGGCGTGGATTCTCTGCTGGAGGGTGGGAAAGGGACAGCTCTGGCTCTGCTGCTCCTGCATCTGCCCCTCATGTGGCCCCAAGGAGCAGGTGCACATCCCCTCCTCTGCCAGGGCACCTCATTATGCTGACATCCCCCGAGGCACACAGCCTCCACAGTGCTACCCAGGCTGGAGAGATGCCTAATAAACTCAGTCCTGACCAGAATGCTAATGGGCCCGTGCCTTCAAAATGTTCCGTGCCCACTGCACATGTTTCTGTCTAGGTGATTGCTGTGGTTACTGGAGAGAGATTTGTTGGCATTTTTTCCTCCCAGAGAGAGTTTTTTAATGTATGAATGGGATTCTCAGAGCGTTTGGCTTCGAGTGTTTTGAACCAAGTTGTAGTTCTGGGTGTCAAGGAAGTGTAGAATATCTGAAAAGGTGTTGGAATTAATCTGTATTAGACAGGCCCCTGGACACAGTCTTAGCACCAGTGCTGGACTCCCAGGCAATCATGTAAAGTCAGTTCTGAGCCTCCACCTTCTTGGCCTTCACTTTCAGTGTGTGCCTGAACTAAATATGCAAAACAAACAGAGAAATTTAATAAAATCTCAGTGCAGGAGTTTTAGCTTTGCAACCACGCTAATGGGGGAATGTGAGGTTTTGTCTTGACTTCTGCATTGCCAGACTCAGTGTTGACAGTGTTGCAGGATTTAATTTTTTCATTGTTTGTTCTATAGAAAGCAAATCAATGTGCAAGTTTTTTTGAAATGAAAACCTTTCTTAGCAAGGTTAGTAGCTGATTACCTTTTGGAGTTATAAAAAGGGAAATATTCCTTTAAAAAGTAGTGCAACCACAGCTTTATAATATCTAAATTATTTATTGTGGCTTTTGATATGGTTTGCATCCAGCATTAGCTGAGGTGGAGATTCTCAGTTGAATTGACATTAGACATGCATCTTTTTCTTTTTTAACCAAATTCAGCCTTTGTGGAATTGCAGTGAGTGAATGACCAAATTTTAATGCAAGTGAGGCTTCATTCAACAGCAAACAAATACGGACCCAAACCAGACGTGATTTTGTGGATGTCTACGCATCCAGAAATAGGTGTCTGAGTGAGAATTATAAGTTTTGGTAGAGTACACTTTAGAAGAAATGACAATTGGGTTCAAGTCTGAGCTGGAGACTCAAATGTCTCTGGGATGCAGTGTTTTACAGGCCTAGAACATCTGAATGTTGGTAAGAACACTGGTGTTATTTTTCTGTGTGTGTGGACAAGGAGGTGTTTCAGGGTCTCCCAGCTGATGTGGATGCAGAAAAAAAAGCTCTGTTTTGGCTATTTTCTTTTGAGTTGGGATTGGCAGCTTCCCTTTTTCATCAGACAGCACTGTCAAGACAGGTAAGAATCCCCATGGAGACAACAAGGATCCTAAACAGAGCTTCCACCCTGCAACAGAACCTGCTGCTATTTTCCTTTCACAGTGCTTGTGGGTGGCAACATTTTCTTGCATCCTTGCTCCTTTAGGGTAAATAAAAGCAACACAAAATATTGCAGGGGGTGGGGGTGGGGGGGAACATTCTCCTCTAAATTATATATTTTTTCCAGTTTAAAAGTCTGTAATTTCGCAGGGAACGCTCCGGGACTCGTCCTGCTGTGAAGCCATTGCTCAATTTCTCCCAGCAGTGGTGAGGTGCCTACAGCTCTCAAAGCGCTGAGCAGCCCCTGTGGAAGGCAGGGCGCTGGAATTGCAGCTGACAGCTGACGCTGGGATGTTGGCACATGGCTCGGGCGGAGGGACAGAGCGGGATTTCACTCCAGGGTTCCCAGTGTTTGTGTACCTCCTCCGTGGCAGGCTCCTGGGTTATCACAGCTCACCGTGCAGGGAATGCATCCTATCGACTTGGCCAGCACCAAACAGTTAATTTAAAAGAGGTGGCAGTGTCTGTCTTTTGCCATCTTTCCGGCTCTGATAATAAAAAGGAAAAACAAGGTTTCAACCCAACTTCTACTGTAAGGTTCAGGCAAGAAAGCAGGGAAGAAAGTAGACTGTTTTAGAGATGAGGACCTGCTTAACAACTACAAAAAAACTATGCTTTCATGGACAACCCAGAGTGAAGAAGGACTGGAAAGGTGGCCAGGATAACTTATAAGAGTATACAGTAAAAATAAACACAATCTGGTAAATTCAAAAGCTTAATGATATTTGGAGTTGAAGGTCTGAAAAGCAAACACCAGTTTTTGTGGGAGATTTATAAGCAGAACACACTGCAAGTCTAAAGAAGAATAGTTGGAAGAAGAAAGAGCTTGTTGAGTCAAAGTGAGAGGCTCCAGCTCTGCTAGTTGTCCTGGAAATAGTAAGGGAGGGAGAGAGAAAGGAAGAAATTGGTTAAACAATTCATTTAGTTCTAGTGACACTTTTTTTTTCCCCCAGAGAAGTTTTTTAGGACGTTTTAGGAAAGTCACAAACTGCCAGGAAACAGGCAGGCTGGTGGAAAGATTATGCAAACAATGTCATAAAACAGACTGTCTCCAGAAGACAGCTCCGTGTATTAATTGCAGGTGTGCAGCTGAGCTAATGCAAAGCCATGAGTGGGAATAAACAATGCAAAAGAGTATTTTTCTGTCCACCTCAGCTCCAAACCAGCTTTGTCTGAACCATGCAGTGCTGACTTTGACAGTATTCATGTCCTCCAGCTCCAGTGGCTACCTCCACCTTGTTATTAATTTCATTAGCCTGAGTGTTTGGATATACCCAAGCAGGTCTGGGCTCCAGCAGGTTGAAATCTAAGAGCCCTCCTTGTTTCAGAGCAATGCCAGCTGCTCTTCCCTGACCACCAGTCCAGATAGAGATCATCCAAGCCATCCAGAAGGAAGCCTTCTCAAGCACAGTGCTGCCCTTTTGTGATGATGGACATCAGGCTGCTGAGAGGAGAGTGGTTACATGAGAAGTGGGGTCGTGAGAATGTGATAAAGTTACCAGGAAAATCTAATTTTTAAGAACAGAATGAAGTTTGAACATCAGCCTTTGATTACAGCTGGCTGGTAATGCTCATTAATGCTTTTTTTTTCCTTGGGGACAAAATATGCAAGTGGGTGAGAACATGTGTGTGTATTTGGAGGTGTGCACTCTGGTTTGTTTTCTCTTTTTTCTATGAGGGAAAATCTTATTTTCTTTCCAAAATGTTCCTCTCCCCCCACCTCAATAAATTTCTTTCTTCCCACCCACAACCAAAATATATCTACAGGATGAAGAGGAGCAAGGGAATTTTTAAAACCTATTTTAAAATTCTCCACGAAATATGACATTTGTTTCTCACTATCTCTGAAATACATCTGCAGACACAGTTAAGTTTTTCACCCACCTGTGAATACTTTGGCGTTGTCCCTACTCCCCTCGCCCTTTCCTTTCCTCCAACTTTCAGCTGTGTTTAGTAACTTGGGTTCCCTTGCCTTTTGCTCATACATCATACCTTCCAACCCTCTTATCTTTATCACCGTTCATTGTAGTCACTCTGTTTTATTGACTTCCTTTTTATATTGAGTTGCCCAAAAGTGATCACAGTTTTCCAGGAAGGGCCTCGCCAGGGCTATGTATGGAGGAATTATTACCTCTGTAGTCTTGCAAGTAATTCTGCTCCACATCCCAGTATGGCATTTGCCTCTTTGTGCTACAGTCTCTCACTGTGAGCTCATATTTAATCTGTCATCCACTATCACTCCCTAAATAAGTCCTGCGGCACTTTCCCTTTAGTAATAAAAACACAGAAAAATGTTTGAAGAAAAAAATAAGTTATCCCCTTGGGTGGCTCTTTGAGCAAGCCAGGGTTTTCATGCATCTGGATAGATGTTGAAACACAGCCTCACACTCTGCTTCCACATATCTGGATTTCGCTGCTCCAATGCCAAGACTGAAAACAAAGATGGCATTTCCTATTTGTACATGTTTTCTTAATATTTGCTGGTTATAGCCCAGAGCATTGATAGAGTGGAGGAGCACCATATCTACTTTTAGAGCTCATATCTACTAGATTTGAGAAATCCTGCTTTAAGCTCTTTGGAAGGATGTACTGTGAATGTTTCTTCAGCTACTTGATATTTTATGGAAATCAAGTGAATGCTGTATATGGGAAAAACTAAGACGTGACTTGAGTTGCAAATTTGACACCTCTAGGTCTGGAGAGTTCTCCACTTTCCGGACTGGATACCTTTCCAGCACACATTCAAGTGAGCATTTTCTCAGAATTGTCTGTCTTTCTTTTCTGCTGTTGAATTTATTTAGAAGATCTTTGTTGATATTCAAAGTCAAAAAGCCTGCACAGTGTTTAATTTTCTCCTTCTTTTTGGCCAGTGAGTTGTCCTTCCAGAATAAAAATCCTTTCCTTTTTAGTCCATCTGATAATTCAACATAATTAATCACCGTGAAAAACACCAGTGAGGATTTCTAAACATTGTGTGGGGAAGTATGATGAGCACATATTTACCTTTTGAAGGCTACAGGAATTACAGTATGTCAAATCACAGTGCGTTGCATTTGTGGATAGCCTGTTATTTTAGTGTTCAACCATTATTTTTTATTTATTTATTTTTAATCAAATGAAGACTGTCAAACCCCAGCAACACAGATTTTACCTTCTTACCTTGTTCCTAAGATCTCCCTACCAGTTTCTCTTTTGGGCTCCCTGAAGAAAACCAAGCATCACAATCTACAGGTGAGCAGCTCTTGGGATTGCCTGAAGAGTTCAAGAACTGAATGATGCAGGAAGAAAAACCCCATAAATATTGCACAGCACCAGCATTTTTAAAGTGCTCCCTTATTCCTGATTGCAGCATAAGAGCACACATTCATAAGGCACGTCACCCTGAAATTGATGGGAACCTTTCTGTGGGCTACACAATTTGTGTACTAAGCCTCCAGGTTCTTGAAGTGAACCCTCACTGCTACAAAGAGCTCTTAAAATTACATTTAAATTGGAAATAGAAATCTCCTCATCCCTGACATTGGAGCAGAGTTATTATTTCCCATGCCTGTCTTCTCTCACTCAGGAAGCCGCTGCAACATGAAACCCTCTTCTGATTGTTCCTCCTCCAAATGCCTCTCTCAACTGCCTGAGCTACACTATTTCCTGGTGAAAGGAGGAAAAATATGGGAATTTAGGCAAGCAGAACAGTCCTTGCATTCAGAGTGAAAAAACAAGGTCAAGAGGGGTCTAATTTTCCCATCCACTGAAACGTGTTTACCTTCTCCCTTTGCCTTGGCACAGGAGCACACGAAGTGCAATTCCCAGCTCAGTAAACTGGTGCAGAGCAACCAAGGGCCAAAGAGATTCCCCATGTGTGCTTTAGGACTCACGAGAAGATACATTCCCAGCAGTTTAGTCTTGCAGAACGAGAGAGCAGTGAAAACTCTGGACATGCAGTTTATTTTAAACCCAGAAACTTAAGAACCAAAACCTGCTCATCCTAGTGGGATGACAGAAAAGAGCGAACATGACCGCTGACTTATAAGTGTAGCAAAGTGAGGGGGGTAGCTGGGGGAGACAATTTTTTAGTAAAGAACAGAGCTAAGACAGGAAGAAATTGTTACATGCTCACTGTAGAGATTTTCTTTTTCCTCCAGAAATTAGGTGAAGATGCTTAAGTATTTGAAGAAGGTTCTGGAGCAGCCTGCTGACCAGAAGTGTGCAAGAGAAAGGTCTGATTGAGTTGAGTCCATTTCCAAGAGAGACTAGGTGGTGTTATTGCATGCAGACACTCACAAGTGCTTCAGACATGTCCCCCAGGGCATGCCTGGTGGTTTGGCTGCTCACCTCGAGAACTGAGCTTTTTCCCATCTGCACTGAGAAGGGGACTAAATAAATGAGAATCAGGATGCATGGGGTCAATTGCAACAATTGTCCATCTGCCTCAATGCACTGGCAGTGAATACAAGACTGTATAAAAGAATGGACAATTCATCTCCGGAGTTTTCAATAAGATTTCCCCAGAAAGGCAACATTATTAGAGTTGCAGACTGACTCACAGTGGTATTACTTAAATGAGAACCTTGTTTTGGTTCTGTTTTAAAAGGGAAAGGAGTACTGGCATGAAGTCAGAAATATAAAATCTTGAGAGATGCTCTGCAAAGGCAACAAGCCTGGACAAGACGGTTGCTTGGCTTTCTTTCAGGTTCTCAAGTTCAAGATAGCAGTTTTCTTACATGAATCAAAATGTCAGAGTGGTCCCGAAATTTAAGTCTTAAAAGGAGAGGGATGATGTGAAGAACTCACACTCTTGTCAAGCAGGTACCAGGAGTCAGTTTTGTGCTTTCTTTCTTCATGGAGTTGGTTGTCATCCATTAAAAAAAAATCCAATAGTGATGTTTTAGTGATAAAAAAGCATAAGCAAGGAAGAGATGACTGACGGTATTGAATGTTTCACAATAAACGCCAGAGTTCTGTCCTTCTTCTGAATTACAGGTCTTTCCACTCTGTCTGCACTTTGCTGTGTGGATTTTTGTACTGAAAATTAGCTTTCTCTGCCAAACTCATCTCAGGTGTCTGGAACATTTTCTTGGGGATGTCCAGAGTAGTGCAGGTGATTTGGAGCCAGAAGGGGCTGCTTTGACTTTTTGCTTTATCAGATGATGCACCAGGACTCAGAAACCGAGCAGCTGTGCTGCCTGGTGCTACACTGCAGGCATCCAGTGATGTCTGCCAAAGGGTGCATTCCCCTGCAGAGGTCTGGGGCTCACCAGGACTGACCAGGGGATGAGGAGATGTGTGCCTGTGCACTTGAAACACAGCTACTGTCAGGAACTGGACAATGTGAACATCTTGGTTCAGGCTCTGGTCACTTTTCTCACCACCATTCCTTTCCTAGTTTGGAGACAGTTTGGAGCATTTCCTTCTTTTGTTTATTTCACTTGGGAACAAATGGTTCATTTCCCTCTGTCCCAGCTGCTCTGAAAGGTTTTCTAGTTTCTCCAGAATGTATTATGCAATACTGCAGAGCAACTCCTTTTTTCTTTTCAACTCCATGCCTTTACCATGTATTGTAATCTGTCTGCTCTGATTAGGTTCATCCTATAGAATCACTGCCAAATTCTGTTTTACGCAGCAATGTTTAGTCTTCAGCCTGGGAGCTATGTACAGTCCTTTTAAGATGTTCATACATCAATATCAGTCCTGACTAATCCCAAGAAGCTTTGGATGGCAGAAAGAAGAAAAGCTTCAAGCTAGCTGTGCAGGACAAACAACTGTGATCTTTACTCTGGCCAAAATTCCACAACCATTCCACAAGAGCTGGGTTTGAGAACAGGGCTGCAGATCTGGTTTCTGATACAGTTGTGGAGGCCACTGCCTCACCAAGGACTGGGCTCTGCTGCTGTTAAAGAGCTTCACTGCTGATTTTGGAAGGGATTCAGTGGGACCTGACATTTGCACTGAATATGTTACTGAGGCAAAAGTGGATTTAACGCACCTAATGCTTGTTTTTAAGAAGACCCAAGTATTCCAATGTTTTCTTGCACTTTCCTTAAATATAAGTGGATTCCAGATCAATATGACTGGTGGCCTCAGTGACAATTAGTAACTCATTACTCTGTTTAATGAGTGTTTATATTGCATGGGTATGTGGAATCCAGGCAGGCTGGAGCAGTCCCATGCACACACACACCCCTGATTATCTCTAAGGACAACACATTCAATAACAGAATTATTGAATCTACAGAGTTACAGAGGTCTCTGAGCAGCCCCAGAAAAATTAAGAACCCTGGGATCTCTACAAAACTGTGGGTTTTTTTGGTTTTTTTACATCCTTATCAAGGCTTGGTTAAAATTTCAGGGTGGTGGAGAAATGGCAAACATTTTAACGTGGGAAGTAGCCATGGTTTTGTGGGTGGACACAACTGTGGGGGCTCAGCTGGCGGTGACGCCCTGTGATAAGAAAGGATGGGTAATCCTGCAGCCGAGGGCAGATGGAATTAAGAAGCCACTGTTAAACATGGGAGCTGTGTTGGCTGAGGAGGCCACTTAGCAAATTCCTTACTTGAGCATTCAAGGGCACTCTCTCGCAACTTGATCCTCACTTTTCCAAGTGCAGGGAGGAGAAGAATGTTTCACTGTCCAGAAAGCACCCGGGCCTTAAGATAAATGAGGACTGAAACAAACGTTTCCATTCATATCAGGGGCCCCTCCTTGCTAGCGTCCTCACTGATCTGTAAAAACCTTCTTTGTAAGTGGTTTCTAAAGCATAATCTGTGCTTTTAATACCATTTGATTGAATAATTCCAATGCTAGGTTTGTTTTTTAAAGGTTTTGAGAAGTGTTACAAGTAGCAAAAGTTTTTAATAGAAACCTGAAGCCACTGACTGAGGAAAATTTCCTCATGACTCTTCCTGTTGTGGAGAAAACTGGAGAATAATCAAGTCCAAAACACTGAGGGTCATGTGAATAGCTACAGAGTGGAATTCAGGGGCTTCGTTTCAGTAATTGCAGTGAAATTGCTCCCAGCAGAGGCAAGGAGCAGAAGAGAAATTTTAAAGGTCCAAGCAAGCAATAACAGAGCTCTACCTGCCTTCCTAATGCACTGGAGTAGTCCTGAGCATGGACTGAGCTCACAGAGCAGGGTTTTCTTTTCAGAACAGATTTCTCTTTTCCTTTCACCACCCAAAAGCCCACAGCAGATACTGAGTGATCTTTACAGGGAACCGAATTGGTTTTGTCTAAGACCCAGAAGAAAACCAACATCCCTGAAATGGTAGAAGTAGAAAAAAAAGTTAAAGTGTTTGAAGTGTATATGTGTAAGAATGGTTTGTTCTTTTTTGTTGGTTGTTCTTTTTTTTCCTTTTTTTTTGTTTTGTTTTGTTTTGTTTTGTTTTAAAGAGAGGTGAAATCAGTTTAGTGAAAAGTCACATTCACTGTTTGGTGAAGTTGCAGACCAAGGTTATGTTGCAGCTACAAAGAATTTGGAAAACAACATGTAGGCTTGAAAAATGAACCATTCCTTCACATATATAACTTAGTATATCATCCTTGATCATAATTATAGACAGATTTGGATTGAATCTATTATTGAATGCATTGTCCTTAGAGATAATCAGGGACATGACCACTAGTGACACTGTGATGGAAAGGACTAAACGGTGCAGTTCATCATCTCAGCCATTGAAATGGCTGAGATATGCAAAAGTGCACGTTTTATCCAAGAAGTATAAATAGTACAAAGAGAGGAAGAAAAAAAAAGCCAAGCAGAGGAATCAGGTGGCTTCGCAGACTGCTGTGTTTGAGGAAAAATTTGACAGAGACAGAGCAAGATGATGATAACTTGAAAAAGTATAATTTGTCGTGATTACCTCTTTTTTTCCCTTCCTCCCAAAGCAGTACAGTTTGCAGTTTACACCCATTGCAATTTATACCTGGGTAAAAAGATGGCTTGGGTAAAAGACAGTTTACTTGGGAACATACTTGGGTAAAAGATAGCTTAGCAAAGTAAAGTATAATTTAATCCCTTCACTTACCTGGGCCTGCACAAAGTATTTTAGATGTCTTGAAACCTCAGTTAATGAAGCCCCTTGCAAGAGTCCATTAAATGCCTTGTGGGTGGGATTCATTTCTTGAAGGACACCAAATAGCAGGGAGGGATGATTTCCGAGTGCAGTGTGATTCAGATAATGTCACACTTCCTCATCCTGAGGCAAATGCCTTAAGTGCACGTCCCTTCTGCACTTTCATTAGTCAGCCCTTTCCGCCTCTGTAATTTCTCTACACACAAACCCCATATATTCTATAAGTAATGAGAACAGCTGATTATGTTGCCTTTGGCTACCAATGATTTCACTTCGCAGGCTTTTCTATCCAAAGGTAATGGCACTGATGCAATTGTCACTGTATATGAAGATGCATCTGTGAAAGGGGCCAGAGAAAATAGGGAGTTTATAATCCTGGGATCCTGGGCAGCCTAACTATCAGCTGGGGATATGGCAATTGCCTGTTACTCTGCATTACACTACAAAGGGGACAGAAAAAGATCCTCAAAGGACAATGAGTGATTAAAATAAGCATTTTGTTTCCTCTTTAAATTTAATTCTCTTCCTCTCAATTTGGGAGGGCAGCGTGCACTATCTGGCTCCAGCAGAGTTATACACTGGAGATACCATGCCATATTTTTAAACCTTTGAACCATGTTATATTGTTTAAAATGTTTCAGGATCCATAATATGCTGTTTAAAACATTGCAGCATGTGCAATGCATTGAAAACCCTCTGATCTGTAGAGTTACCTTTTCTGCTTGTCATTCCAAGCTCCTTTCCTTTTAACTTGCTCTCCGTACTTTGCTTGTTCTGCTTCTCTACCACTTCCACTAGCATGATTAGTTTTGGCACCAGCAGCCATCCAAATGCATGATAGACTTTTAAAATAAATACCTGAAGTGTCCTGTTTCCTCCTTCCTTCATGCCTACACAAAGCAGCGAGCCTTCCATGCCTAGAAGGCTTCTTTGTACTGGCTCTGTGAACAGAACTCCTGCAGGGGAAAAAAAAAAGTAGGGAAATTTCAGTGTCCTGACACTCTGAGGCAACTTGTGTTTTGAGTGAGCACTGGGTCTTTCCTTGGGAGCTCACTGTGAACGTCCTCAGTGAAGCTCTGTAGCACAGATGTGGGCTGCTGAAGCATCTCTGAAGAGCTGGCTCGGAGTTGGACCAGTGCCTTCATCTAATTTAGAGCCGCCTGGAGGCTGTGAAACTGCTCTCTCTGTGCCTTTATCCTTCCCACGTATTTGTCTTGCACTCCAAGGCTCAGCTTCACAGAGGTATTTGAGCTCCTCATTCCTGGATATCAGTGGGAGCCTTGACAGGAAATAGATAGCAAACATCTGTACAATATCCAGGCCTCAGATTTGGAACTGTCTTGTTTACCATGTGTTGATGATGACAGGATTGAAAAGGGACTACTGTGAAGAAATGTTGTGGTGGCCTGAAATTGCTGAGATTTTGCTCTGCTCTGCAGGCTTAAAACCAGTACAGATGATCCTGCTTTACAGGGTGATTTACAATGGTCCCAGTTTTCTCTGCTGAGGTCTGCTGGCTGGCTGGACTGCAGTGGAGAAAGTGACTTTCCAAGCCTTGCAGTTGCACACTGAGCTCTCTAGGACCGAGGTCCTAAATCCTTCTCCCTTGCACACCAAGAGTCTTCACTATTAACAGCACATAATCATCTTCCCCATGGCAAGCAGCTGGTTTTGGGTAAAATGTTTGTTATTGTGTGCATGCCCACATAATTTGTTTCTCTTTCACTTGTTGTCCATCTTCTCTATTCTTCTCCTTTGGTATCTGTTCAGTCTCCTTCTTTTCCTTTGTTCCTTCCTTGCTGAGGAAAAGAAAGAAATGGACCTTTTCCCTCACTTGCTTATGAATTCATTCTCATATCACCCAGTTAAACATCTCATTAAACAAGGCACTCTCAGGAAGGGGTTATTGACAGTAACCTCTTCATGTTTGAAATTAGTTCCAGAACAACAGAGAAAAGCTTTTGGCCTTGAACTGTGATGTCCTTTGTGCTGAAAGAGAGTTTTTATTTGCACAGTCCTTTTAACCTTGTGCTAGCTCATGGCCTGATTCCCCAGTCCTCCACGGCTGATGCAATCACTTGTGCTCAAGCAGCACTGGGAGGATGCTGGAGTAACATTCTGTGAGGCTGTAGTTCCTTACACCGGTGAAAAGGCCAGGGACTAAGCCTGATTTTTTCATTTTGGGCCCACCTCTAGCCCCATCTGTGCTTGTGAGCCCTGCTTCTGTAACAGACTTCGCCTTGAGCTCGTGTGCTCCCTTGTAAATACAATGACCTCCTTATCCCTACGAACCCTAGCGCAAGAACTGCAATAAGCGGCAGAAAATGGCCCTTCAGCTGCTGTTGGTGTGTCTTGTGCACATCCGGAGGGCTTCAGCTGGGAACAGAAGCCTCAGGTGCCCTTCGAGCAGGTGAATATTTCCAGGGGTACCTTGACAAGCACAAACAAGACCCCTGCCTAATGAAAGTTATGTGTGTTTGCTGCCTTTCTCTGTTTTAGACAATCCTCACTGATTCAAGGAGTTTGAGGTTTTGGTGTGTCCAGCAAGGGATGAGGCAGCAAAAGGCATAGCCATGCAGTTCCCTCCAGCTTGACTGCAAGAATTTACCCACTCTTAAGAAGTGGCCCTTTTGAGCTTTCTCCATGGTTCAATCTTGTGAGTAACAACCATAACCTGAACCTGATCGTTACTCTTTCTCCAGAGGGAGATGCCACTCGTTGTAAAGACTGATTGGATTTATACAGGGCCACTGGAGTAAAATCCCAATAGATTTTCAGGGTTGGGGGAAGGGGGGGTGAAAGAGTCCAACACAAGATCTGTAGTGAAACAAGAAAAGCTGTTGTTTAAATTTCAGGTGGTCTCTGTGCTAGATATGGCAACTGTTGCTCATCTGGGATGGATTAAGGTGCGTGTTGCAAACCCACAGTGCCGCCTGCAGCCCTACTTAGGATTCAGGTTTGTCTGTGCTTAGGAGAACATGTCCCATTGTTCAACTGAGATGCAAAACCACATGGCCTCTCTGGCCAGCACTGCCCCAAGTTGCATTTGGAGAAATCTGAACCTGGAACACCTCTGTCACCCAGCCAAATCTGGGCTTAACCCAACCTATTTATCTGTTATTTGTATGAAAACTGGATGAAACGCTAATTGAGATTACCGTTCCACTAAAACCAATGTAGCAGGTGCTGTACAAACACAGTAATAAATACTCTGTCTTGAAGAGCTTATGATCTGAAAGCACAGGGAAGAGACTGGGTGGGAAAGGGGAAAAAAAGCAAAATGGCTTGGAAGCTGTCAATGGAAAGAGCTGCAGAGTTAAATGTTGCCATAGAAATTTATTTCAGTGGGATGTAAACTCTGCTGTGTCTGGTTATGTATGATCTATCCAGACAAGGGAGGCTTCTTTCACCCATCTCCTGCAGCCCAGCCTTTGACAATATCACCTCAGTCTTTCAGCAGGTACTGGAGGAATGCAACTCATGCTCAATGTGCAAATAAAGGGAGGAAGGAGAAATTACCTTCTGCTGTGGAATGCCGTCTGGCATGCTGACTCCTGTGCACGCACACACACACACACACACACATTCATTTATGGACACACAAAGAGACCCAGAAGGACGTGAGAAGGGAAAGTTTTTCAGCCTCACACAGGGAGCGAGCAAATTCTCTGAGCGGGTGGCAAAGATTTGGAGGAGAATCCAACTGCAGCTTGTGTTTCATATTTGCGTTGGATGCTCAGGTTTCCAAATTAAATCTGCAAGTTAGACGGGAGTCCATGTTGTCTGCTGATCATCTGTTTAGGGGGAGAAGAAGAACAGAAATGACAGAAGAAAAATACTTGCAAACAACAACAGTAATTAAAATCAAGCATTTAAGCACTGCTACCCCTCCCCCCAGCCAGATTTGTCTGGGGAGAAGATAAATAACTTCAACTGCGGGCTCCATGCTTGCTCAAGATCTGAAATATTTAAACCAGGTCCCAAAAGCCCATACACATTTTTAATCAAAACCTGCTCTTTTTGGTTCCTTTTTCTGCATAAATACCCTGACTTGATAGAACACCAAAACCCTCATTAAGTTGCGATCAGTACAATACAAAAGTTGAAAATGATCAATGCCATTTAAACTGCTGCAAATGTACACATACTGTGTTAGACATTTCTCAGGTTCAAGGTTACACATGGCATCATAAGGAGTTCACCTCCTCCCCCACTTCCACTGCTAAACAGGGTTGGATTCTTGCCAGAACAAAAGAATCTGTAGTCAGTTCCTTCAAGATTGAAAAATAAAGTTGGGGTTTTTATCCCCTGCAGGGGAAAAAGAAAAAACAACAAAAAACCCAAGCCCAACAAAAAACACACACACAAAAAAAACCCTGAAGAAAAGCAGACAGCTGCTAACTAGTTGTCTAGCTGTCTATTTGTGGACATTTTCTTTCATCTTGTCATACCTTTTGTGCTGTTTGAAATGTTTGGAGCTCAGACTTGAAGAACACTCAGTGGATTCCAGACTTGTATTAAAAGAAAGGAAAAGAAAGGCAGAAGAGTTCTGACAACCGATGTATGTGTTTGTGTGTTGGGGCCACATCATTCCAAGCATCAGCTAGAGCATTGATTTTATTTTCATCTGACTGAAGGAAATTTTTCAGACAAGAAAACATACAGTAACAATGCAATTTGTAGAAAAGCACATACATCTAGAATGCAAGTAAGAGGGATAGGTTGTGAGACCTCTGCAGAACAAGCAGAGACCATTTGGTCAATCATATCTGCTGCTTTTGCTGTTTTGCTGATCTGTTTCCATAGAATGGGCAAAGTCATCTATTTCTGGACAGTTTTCCTCTGCTTTACCATCTTAACTGTTGGAAGGAAGCAAGACAGACATCTAATTAAGGTCAGTGATCTTCAGTGAGCTTTAGATCAGACTGTGGTGTATTTAACTCTGCTGATTTTTTTGCCTTCTGCTATGCAGACAGTGAGTGCAGAAGGGGACTGGCTCTTACTCTGGCTTCCAGATAGTTCTCTGGAACTTCTAATTTCCCCAAACTTATGCCTTCTTCTGGCATAATGTAGAAAGCAAAACCAACTCACAAGTGAGCAAAAGGAAAAAGGAAGACATGAAGCCACTGAAATACTTCCTGTGTGGCAAAGAACCCTTCTCATCCTGTCCCTTTCCAGCTGCCCTTCCTGGCACCCTGAGGGTGAAGAGCTGCACTCACACCTCCTCTTTTCTCAGGAGGATCAGGGCTGTCAGCATATCCAAGGCAGAACTCTCTCAGAAGGGGAGCCTACTTGGAGGGACCAGAGGATCCCTAACGCATTCCCGTCAGTGTCTGTGAGATTAGTGTCAGGCAGGGAATGGCATCCCTTCCTCTCTCCGTGCCAAGAGGCATACGTAGCAGAAAATTCCAGGTGCTCTGTGGCTGCCTGCGCATCCTGTGAGCCATTTGCCCATATTTCCTAACCAGGGGGGCAGGCTGGAGAGGCAGCACCATCACCATTAACTGTGACCTTGTTGCTTCTCTGTTTGGAGGCAGGGCAACCATGGTGGTTCATCACTCCTTGGAGCAGGACTGTCCAAGAGGAAGTTCTCATTGGCTCAGTGTTTTGCCCTCTTCTGCCAGCAGTCTTTTGTGCTTCTTCTTGCCTTCACCAGAACACCAAATATGTGAAGACAGGAAAATGAATTTTGCTGATTTTCAGCACCCAAGAAGCCTGTGTACTTGGTTTCCAGGTAATTCTCCTTGGTCGTGCAACACAGATGGCTTCTGCCAATGCAAGGGAGTGATATCTTTATTTAAAACAGCCTCTGCCACAGACTTCTCTCTCTTTAGGCATAAAAAGTGCTCAAAAGTCACAAACATCCTGAAGCAATCCCATGAGTTCTCTGGTACTCTTCAGCTTTGGCTCTATAGCCACTGTGTCTGCCATGGGCAGAGACCCTCTTGTCTGTGCTGTGGCCCCATCACCTGTACCAGAGGATGTCCATGAGTTTCTGAGACTAAAGTGACATGAGAGAACTCACAGCTTGAAACCTTAGGTAAGAGACAAGAGCTTTAAACAAAGGGATGGTTTTTCCTCCTGACAGCAGACATCTTTTTAGGAACTCCTTGATTAGACCCTGGATGATCAAGAGGTTGAAGGGAGATGGGATATTTGCATATAAAAAGGAACTCTACTTTTGGGATCAATTAGACTATTCAGGGTTCACACTATACCCCCTTTTTTCCCAGACTTTATAGAGCCCTTGCTAGGATTAAGCCTCCATCGAGTAGATTATCTTTACATAGAGGCTGAATCTAGTGTTACAGGCTCTTTATTATCTCTTCTTTGAGACTGTGCAGGCTATCCCCTTGAAGTTCTTAACCCTTAAAGCACTTTATCTAGTATTTATTGTTTCTTCTCCACAGGCATCTGAGATGGCAGCACTGGTATACAGACCCCACCTGTCCTCGTTCTCCATAAGAGCATCACCCCTCCTCCCCCCGCTTTTTCTGTACACAGGGGGCTCACACCAGCATCAGGCCCTCTTTCCTAATCCTTTTCATCCCCAAGAAGTGTGCACCATTCTGCCTTGACTGGGGTGGGCTGCAGAGTTCCTGTCAAATGCAAACACGTTCCAGCTGCTGGGAGTTTGATGCATTCGTTTTGAGGGATGTGAGAAAGGCCGTCAGCAAGAACGGGTGATGAAAAGGTCAGGACTGACCATCTCAGGAAAGTGGAGATAAGAGGAACATGGGATAGAGGGTTACAAAGCAGTGGCTGGCTTAAAGTTTTCTGCAGTGGTGCTGCATCTATTCAGCATTACAGGGTGTTTAAAAGAATGTTTGGGAAATCCTGGGTGCGATATTGCATTTCCTCCTAAAATGACAAGTTCTGCAGAAAGCAAGAGACCACATGGACCCCTGAATGTGTCTTCTCTGTGCATGGGCTCCAGAGGCAGCTGGCACAGTGTTGTTGCGACATAGAGGAATCCCTCATTAGCCAGAGTGGCTGATTCCAGCCACGCCATTCCTCCTGTGTTGCCTTCCCTATCTTGGTGCCACCATTGCTGCAGGACGTCTATTAGGACCCGCACGGGATAAGATGGGATTACTGAGTGGCAGTATCTAGACTTTGGTGACATTTCCTTCTCACTGCTCCCATAACAGAACAGAATAATATTTCTCCTTGCCAGGCTCTGGCTCAACAAAATTTCAAACTTTTCTGAGTTGTTTTATTCATAATTTTTAATAGCTTCTGGAGGTGGATGTTGGAATCTGCTCCAGTGCTATCGTATTGACTTCTGTCTATTCCAGCAGAAGTGATCAAAAATAACAACTTGGAGTGATCTCCAAATTGTTTTGCACCCTCAGCTTGTAAGTATCGCAGGCAGCATCCCCCTGGTCCTATCACCAGATGAGATCCCCAGCTGGTGTCAGCTAATGCATGTTCACTATTCCAGCCTATTTGTGTCACTCTCTTGCCATGTCTTTGCTCCCTAACTGGGCATGACAGAGCTGAAATAAACAGAGCTGCATCGATTTTTAATGGTTCACCCTCATCTGAGAAGGATGGGGTGGCTTTCTTTGCTATAAGCTCCTTGGATGTCTGCTGGCCAGCAAATGGAGCATATACTTCCTTTCTCCCTGCACTAGATATTCTTCTCCTGCAGTCATGCTACCCCAGTCTGAACAGGAATAATCACAGCTCCTCCTGCACTGACAATGGCCACTTATGTGAAAAATGCAGAACTGAACAGGCTACAGCTAAATGTGCTGGAAATATGAAGAGGAGAATGATCTTTGGCTGTGCATCAAAGAGTATTAAGGCATTCTGAAGCAGATTCTTCTTGCTCTCTGGGTTTAATTCAGAGGGGATTTTCTAGCCACAGCATCAAGCTCTTCACTGCATGATTTCTTTCCTGCAGGAGCTGTGAAATTGTGGGTTCTGTGTGGGACACAAAAAAGCCATAAAGGGGTCCAGGGATGTGTACGAGTTTCTGTGGAGATGACAGCAGACCTTCCTGCTGTTCCAAATGTGCAATCTTGTTGGACCTGAGAGGCATCATTCCTAGTGAATTCCAACAGGGGAGACTTGATCTCCATTTCTAGATATTCACATTGCCTGTTCTTAGTCAGCTCATACTTTTCTAAATATTTTTCCTCTTGATCTCTTAAAATAGTTTCCCAGGCTGTCTCTACTGCTGACGTTAACATGCTCCAGTCTGTGTTCCTTTTTTATTATGTCTCTTTGTCTCCTCTTTTTTTTTTTTTTTAAAAAAAAAACCACATAACTGCCTTATATAATTCACTTTTGAGTTCATAAGCCACTTCTCCTAAACACAGCCTTCATGTGGAAACATACAAGGATGCTTCTTTGGCTTCCTCTCCTTTTTTTTTTTTTTTTGCTTGGTTGGTTTTTTTGTTTTGGTTTTTTAATTTCATTGTTTTTTAACTCTGGATGTATTATGTCACCTAAACCTGTGGCTTTAATTCACTGCTAAGAATTCAGTATTCCTTCTGCATGCTTCCTGGCACCTTACCGTTTCAGCTGAAAATTACTATTTCGGCTGAAACGCAGCATGGCATCCTTGGTATGAGTTAGAGAAACCATACTTACTCCCAAAATAATCAGCATTTACGAATAATTACACAATCAATTTTGCATTGTTTTGTTGTAAAACACCCATTCTGTAGCAATGATCAAAGTATTTAATGTGGTTGTTTGCTTCTTATGCATACTTGTTTGTTGTTCATATTTCATTTGCCTGCTAAGACCTGCAATTGCTGGGTTTGATGTTACAAGCTGTTGGATATTTCTTGCTTTCAAGTCGCAGAGTTTGCCCCACATCATTGAGTGCTTATTATATCTAACGCTCCCTTTTCTAGATCTGTTTACACCTATAAATATGCCTAGCTTATCATTTGATATTGTCCCCTATTCCTTTGCCAAAGCTTGTCTGGCTTTTATCTTGCGTTTTAAACTAGTAAATATGAGTGTTCGTGAAAGATGAGGAACATAACAAACTTGTCTCTAGTTGTGCAATCAAGTATAAGTGTGGCTGCCTTTAAACAGAATGTGTCAATTCTGTGATCTCTGCGATTTCCTTTAATAGGCCTGTTGTAAGTTGTCTCGTGTTACACTGCAATACACATTAGGTGTATTCTTAGTAATAAGACCACTGTTCATGAATATACACAAGTAGTTATTTAGCACAGGTGGGAAATGACAGCTCTGGCTGCATCCTAGGCAGGATTATGTTGATAGACTTTCCCTGGACAAGCTGGCTTAGCTGCAGTGGGAAGCATTGTCCCAAATACACCAATAACACAGTGGTTGGTGTCATCCTACAGCACTGACCTGGCTGAACTACTCATGGGGATAAAGCAGTGTGTGTGTTCGAGGAAATGCCTTTTCTTGCATTCTGATTTGTCCCCTGTTTGTCCTGTAGTATTCCTTGGTGGTTTTTGGATCCTGACACCCCTCTGGTTCAGTTTCATTGGGTGATCCCTCCTTGCAGTCTCCATACTGGGGCCTCTGTTTAGGGCATCCTTGGCTGCCAATGATGTCACACCAATTGTGGAGGTGGCAGTGCTTGTTGTACCCCCCTTGTGACACTTGTGAGGGGTGGTGGCAGCTCTCAGCCTGCCACAAGCACTGAGCCACACCTTCTGCAGGTGCAGAGCCAGTGCTTCTATCACTTGATCCCACCCAAATTCATCCCCACTGGATCCTGCTTTTAGAGCTGGGTTGAAAATGTCACATTGCTGCCGTTTTCACCTGTTTGACTTGTTCTTTTGAGCATGCAAGTAAACAGACAGGATGATGGGATTAGAGATAATGTTGATTTACTCACTCACATGGGGCCTAAATTGTGTTCATGGAAATGAACGAATGGGATTCTGCTGGCTTCCAGAGGGGGTTAGTTCAGGATGGAGGGTACATGCAGCACCAACATTGGAAAACCTCTTTGAAGTGCTTGCTAAAGCACTGGAATGTTATCATATTGTAGAAAGTTTTAATTCCTTTTTTTGTTTTTCATTTTGCCTTATAATCATCTCTTCTGGGCTAGTAAGTCAGAAAAATAGCAGCATGCAGTCACAGCAGGTATTCTCTGAACCACAAACACAGAGACACACACAGAGTATATCTGCGAACGTGGCTGTTTGTGTTTTGTTGACAGAGCATGCTCACTCTATGCCTCATGTTAGTCATATTCTGTCATAGATCTGAGCTGAAATTCCTCACTCAACGAATTAGACTGACACAGCATCACCTGGAGATGGCAGGTCCCTCCAGGGGGACCAAGCCAGGAGGTGAAGGATGTATCCCTGCTCCATATGTGCATTGCAGTATTGCAACATGCCAAGGAGAAAATGGGTGAACAGGCATGGAGTGAGCAGAGCAGGGACACAGCAGGCTGGACCTGCATGAAACAAGGAGAAAACTATTCTTCATCAAGAAGATGGTTTAGGGTCTCTTTGTCTTGCTCCTGCCTGAGGATGGAGGTTATAAAGCTTATCTGAAGCAGCTCCCTCTGACCATGAAGTGATTTCTCTCTTTTCTCTCCTGCCAGAAGGAGCCAGAAAGACCTTTCGGTGAGGCTTGGCTCCATTGAGGCTTTCCAGGAAAGGCCATGAGCAGAGATCATAGGTTATAGAGGCGATGGCTGGATGAGCTTCCTTCCTTCTTGCTCTCTTCAATTTTGCAAGTTTTTATTTTAGAATCTGGAAAAATGCGCTTATAATAAATAAAAGTGAAGGATGACAATATTTAAATTATTTCAGGACACATATTCTCTCCCTCTGTCATAAACCTAACTGTTTGAAAGCTGGTTTTCATCTGGTCCTTTGTGATGAAATTAAAAAGGGATCTGTTAAGTGCATATCTGGAGAGAGGAAATCCCACTCTAAAATTCACTGGATTAGTGTCAGATCCAAAGTGTCAGATCCCCTTGGAAACAACGGGAAATCTTCAGGTGAGTTTGGTGGGCATTCAATTCAAGGTCTAACCGTCTGATTCTCTGAATAATGCCTGTGATTATTTGTGTACCTCTCTTCTCTGATCATAATCTCTGCCTCTTGCTGTTGAGTCAGGAGGAGCCATGCAGCAACTTGAAGGACTTACCTGGCAAGAGAGTAGCCTTGCTGTAAAGCTGTGTGTCTTGCTGTCTGTGGTGCTCAAATCAGTCTCAAGTGACCACATGGAGTAAATGTACAAACAGTCTCATCAGACTTCAATTTTCTCTTCAGTGTTTACTACAGATTTCTAAACAGTTCTTGTTCTTTCCCATCAGCCTCTTGTTTTGCCGCAATGTGAAAGAAATAGAGCTGGAAGCCTTTCTCCCTCTCATCTGCAATTATTTGTATTATCTTGCATCTTAATTTGCGGCAATGGAAAGCAGACAAAGAGCCAACCCTGCTCCAACTGATGAGAGCTCTGACCTGTTTTTCTTGGGTGTAAAGAGCTGTAGCACACTCAAAGCAAAGGACAGTCAGACCCCACTGCAAATTATTCTTAAATTCACCATTGGATGCTCTTTTGGAAAAATCCATTTTACATTGCTTGCATCTAGTTTTGAATGCTTATATTGTGCTGTATATAATTTGAAAACTATTTTCAATGGTCATGAATTTTTCCCTGGAGTGTCTTCCCAGGTAATCAAATGTTAGTGTTTTTTTGTATTTCAGAGATGCTAGCCTTTATTTTATTAAGTGCTTTGCATTCCTAACATGATGCTCATCTTCACTGATTCAATGCTTAGAATCATAGAGCACAATGATAGGGCAATTTGAGCTGGAATTCAGTAATTTAAGATCATCGAGTCCAACCATTAACCCAGCACTGCCAGGCCCAATGCTACACCTTGTCCCTTTGTGCCACATCCACACGTCTTTGAAATACCTCAAGGGACAGTGATTCAAACACTTCCCCGGGCAGCCTGTTCCAGTGCTTGACAACCTTTTCAGTGAATAATTTTTTCCTAGTATTCAATCTAAACACCCCCTGGTGCAACTTGAGGCTGTTTCTCCTCATCCTGTCCCTTATTACATGCAAGCAGAGCCTGATCCCCATCTGGCTGGCCCCTCCTGTCAGGGAGTTGTGGACAGCAAGGAGATCCCCCTTGAGCCTCCTTTTCTCCACGCTGAGCTCCTTTCCCAGCTCCCTCAGCCGCTCCTGGGGCTCCAGACCCTTCCCCAGCTCCGTTCCCTTCTCTGGACGCTCTCCAGCCCCTCAGTCTCCTGTCGGGAGAGGCCCAGAACTGGACACAGCTCTCGAGGTGTAGCCCCAGCAGTGCCCAGCACAGGGACAGTCACTGCCCTGCTCCTGCTGCCACACCATGGCTGGCACAGCCCATGGCCTTCTTGGCCACCTGGGCACCCCTGGGCTCATGTCCAGCTGCTGTCACCAGCACCCCCAGGCCTTTTCCAGCCTTCCAGCCACTTTTCCCCAGCCTGGAGCTGCAGGGGTTGCTGTGACAAGGGCAGGACCCAGCGCTCGCCCTGGGTGTGCCTCACGCCATTGGCCTCACCGCAGGGCTCCAGCCTGCCCCGATCCCCCGGCAGAGCCCTGCTGCCCTCCAGCACATCCACGCTCCCACCCAGCTCGGTGCCGTCAGCAAACTGAGCCGGGGCCCTCCGTGCCCTGCCGCAGGCCTCGGATAAAGATGTCAAACGGCACCGACCCCACGGGAACCGCACCGGTGCCCGGCCCCAGCTGCTGTCCCTGCAGTCCCCAGCGCTCCCGGCCCTGCCATCAGCCGCTCTGCCCCAGAGAGCAGGGCCGTGTCCGTGAGCAGCCGGGCTCTGCAGCAGCTGCTGCGGGAGAAGCTGTCCGAGGCTTTGCCGAGCCCAGGCAGACACAGGCACAGCCTTTCCCTCCTGCCCTGAGCAGCTCAGCTGTCCCAGGAGGAGATCAGGGTGCTCGGGCAGGACCTGCCTCTCCTAAAGCCCTGAAGGCTGGGCCGGAGCCCCTGGCTGTCCTGTCCCTGCGGCATGGTGGCACTCAGGAGGATCTGCTCCGTGACCTGCTGGCACTGGGGGCAGCTGACAGGCCTGGAATTCCCTGGATCCTGCTTCTGACCATTCCTGTAGATGTGCGTGCCACATTTGCCAACCTCCATCAAACTCTATGCAACCACAGCACTCCCTGGCATAGAGGCCTCACATGCCACTGACAAACCAGTGGCTGAGAACTGGGAAGTGTTTGGTTAAAACAGTAACTGAAGGATGCTGTAATTTTTCTTCTTACTTCAAGCCACATATGTTCCTGTCTCTCCTGCTTGGAGCATTGCATTGACTGTGATAACAGGAAGGTCTTATAAAATCATTGCAATTTAAGGAGCAATTACTGCATGCTGTTTGAAATTTTTCACCTGGGTCTCTTTGGTCTGAATCCAATGCCCAGTGAATCTAGTAGGGTCGTTGCCTGGCCTGTAAAGACATTTGATCAGGTTAACCACAAAAATCAGTGTTTCAGAGAGGAACAGTGACATTTCCCAGTAAATCCAGACTGGAGTATGACTGTGCGTGTTTATAATAATCCCAAGACTTTTAAGGTTTTGTGTATCGTACCTCTTTCTGTAAGGACACTATAGAATCAGGTGACATGAATGGTGAAAATGCAGAAAAACACTATCAGGGCCTCAAATCAGAATGCCTGAAATCACCTGCTGTCTCCCTGAGGAAACAGAACTGGGAGTGTGTTGGAGGACAAATTCATTTCCTGTGGCCCCTCTTTGAAGAAAGCCCAATAATTTCAGGGTCGTCAGAACTCACTTTTAAAAACTTCTGTGGTATTTGAATACCTGTAAATCTAAAAGTACCAGGTTCTCCCTCCTTGCTTAAACAGCTGGCAACCACAGACCTCCCCCTCCTCCACCAGTTTCTTTCATGACACTAAAGTAGGAATAACAACAACAAAAAAGGATGATGGCAATTTGTTTCTTATCAGAGGAAGTCTACCTCATGACTGACTCAGAGGAATAATTATCTGTCAAATTGTCTCTGTGTATAGGGAGAGTGTGCATTTCCTTTTCTCAGCCAGAATTCATTATGGTTCTTACCAAACTGGACATTCCTTCAAGAGGATTTCTTTGCTATTTAATGGGTTCTCGGTGTTTAGGAAGGGAGCTGATTCTTGGAGGCAGCTTTAAAATCCCAGTACCTGCAGGGCCCAGTGTCTTACCAAAACCTTCAGGAGCAGTGTGGCCATGCTGGATGAGACCACTGGTTATTTTCCTGATGATTTTGATGGAGTCCAACTGCAAATAAATAAATGAAGGGCAAAATCTTCGAAATGCAGCTAGGCAGTTTGATCAAATTGTGACACAGGAGAGAACATTTTCTTCCTAATCCATGTGAGCTGTCCATATACTCAGTAAATAATGAGGTATGTGTCTATCGGTTTTCTAAAGCTATTTTGGGAACTGGTTGAACAAACAGGAAGAAAAAAAAAAAGGTTTTTTTTCTTCGTTCTCCCATCCCTGAAAAGAGTATTTGACAAAAATTTTCTTAGAATGTGGAGTTTTAAACAAAATTCACCCTACTCTTTGTTGTTAATGTAGCCAGGAGCACTGATTATAACCACCAAGTCATTAATATTGCAGAAAACCCAGAAATGATGTGTAAAGAGCCTTCACAAGAGGTGTCTATGTTCATTAAAAATGTTACCTTTCTTTCTTTTTAACATTTTGGCTTGAAGATTTGTCTCCATCCTACATCAAACAACAGGGTAGAAAACAGGACCTTAACATTATCCAGCTCACTTCCACCTTTTTATCTGATTCTCCTTTAAAGAGCTCTTGGATGGGTGATCTGTTGTTTGTCATTCATCACTTGTAGCTTGCTTTTTTATTTTCTTCTAAGATAAGTCATCAAAGAGAGGAGTGGGGGTTAAAATGTAATTTGGAATAGCATCACAGATTGCAAGGCCAATGCTGCCTGACTTCCTACATGATTCAAGCAAGTGCTCCAAGCCTGCATTTCTCATTGCCCTGTGGTAGTAAATTACAGTAGCTGGTGATAGCAATCAGAGGTGAGGAGAATCGTCTTTCTTTCCATTGCCTTGCAGGGTGGAATCCAGAAATGTTTCTCTTTGCCACACAAGAGCTCTTTACCCGACACTATGTGTGTGTTTAAGTGAATGGAATAGACTTTTACCTTCTGAAGGCCATGTGAAATCATTCAAACTTGACATCATTCCAAGGCATTGCGGGAAAGGAGGTTACACGCACTGTGCCTTAAGCCACGGCAGGAACGTGACTGACCCATCAGCCCCAGCATGTCAGGAACCCCAGAGCCATGGAAATTGCTGTGGGTAGCCAACACTTGCCTCTTTATTCATCAACCATGAAGTGCAAGTTGTGCAAAGCCTGTTCAACAGGCTTTCTCATACCAGACCTGGCTTGGGTGGACTCGTGCCAGGGAGTTAGTGGTAGCAGATGAAACCACCTTCGTCTGTGTTCTGAGTTAAAATACATCATATTTCAAATGTGTCTGAAGACAATCCTCAGGTGCTAATCTGATCTCTAGAGTGTAGAGCTGATGTGACTGGGTGTTGTCTGCTCACATGGTGAAAAAATCACATAAGAAGCGTTCCTACTTTTCCTCCAAGGATTAATTTTTCTAGGTGCAAACACGGAGGGCTTTACACTTAAACCAAATGTGAATTTGAAGGTCTATCTTTACAAATCAGTCACTTTACTCAGGAATTTCCTTAAAGGTACAGTGGGACTGGGAGGCACAAACTGAACCTTATGTGGCAGTGCTCAAAGGATGTGTTGTAGCCTCTAGCTTTGCTTCAAAGGAAGGGAAACTGTTTAGGACAGAGAGGTAAGAATGAAAACCTGCATCCAAAAGAATCTCTGGGGAGGTTATTAGCAAGGCAGGATGTAACTGCCTGAGCTGGTGTCACTACCAGGTGTTGTTGCTGGTAGACATGTGGAAAATGCAATGGGATCCAAATATGCACATACATATCTATATCATGTATATAACTATATCTATATCTATATCTATTTATATCTATCTGTGTCTATATCTATATCTATATATTTATATCTATATCTATATCTATGTCTATATCATCTATATCTATATCTTTATCTATATCTATCTATCTAATCTATATGTGTATCTCTCTAATCTATGTCATCTTCACGCTTCTGTGTGTACTTACCACCTCAGCGTGAACAATCTACCTGGCTGAGAAACAGAAGGGGGGCTGAGATGAAGGGAAAAAACCATCAAAAATAGGTCTAATTATTTTCTAATTTTATTCCCCTTTGCTAGCTGCAGTTCACAGGAGGAGTGTTTACAAGCCAGTTTGTAAACATGCCAGTTTAAAGTATATGCAAACACAGCATGCCCTTTGCATGTCCTCAGAACAGCTGAGTGCACAGGTGAGAGCCTGTGCTTCGCAGATTATGTCAGTGCTTTCTGCTCTTTGTTTCAAATCCTGTCCCACTGTGGCTCAGAGAACATTTTTGGGAGTCCCCTCAGCATCTTTGTGGTGGCACCGTGGGAAAGCAGCACTGTCTTTTCCCTCTGCTGGAGGGAAAAAAGGTAGTAATCATTTAACATGCAAAAAGCAATGCGTAGATCACATCTTCTCAAATTTCCCCAGCAGCCAGGTTGTAGCAGTGAGGATCTGACCAAAAGTAGCCTGGTAATGTTAAAGCCAGTAAAACAGGGCTGGGTTACATCAGCTGGGGATCTGACCACCATCTATACCCTTAAAAACAACCCAAACAAACAGCAGAGATTCTGCTTGAGCCGTGGTGTGCTTTTTCAGATGGTTCATAAATTTATTTGACTGGATGCCCAACACAGACCACCTGCTATGCTGATAGAACAAAGAAATGAGCTTGGAGAGTGCTAAAAAACCTGAAGGAGCAGAGGGAGAAAAGCCCGGCATCTGACTGACATCCTTGGTAAGGGGCACCCTTGCTGCATAAACAGAGGAAGTAGCCATTCTTTCCAACTTCTCATTTTCATAAAGGTCATGTCACCAGCTGGCCTGCCAAGCTTGCTTTCCCCCTGACAAAAGAAAGACATGCTCCTTGTCAGTATCAGAGGAACTGGAGGGAGAAATGAGTTGGGTTCTCCAGCCAGACACTCAATCGTTTTGGACATATTTTATTATTTGAATTCAAGGTCTGGAATAAGCTCAGATTTTTTGTATTACGCGTAAGAGTTATTATTAGTACTCCTATTACTTATTTGGGTTTCTATGTGAAATGCAGGTTCTTAATATTCAGTTCTCTCTTATTGAGACAGTCATTCTCTCAGAGGTGTACAGCAACCAAGATCTTCCCTCTGGTCCATACTGGCTACTGTTTATGGGCAAATTTCCGGACCATGATCAAGTAACACATTGAAAAATATACCTTGAAATGCATCTTGGAGAAAATCACACATGTAGAAATAATTTCACTGAATTTTGATTGTTCTCCCTGAATAAAATACAGTTGTTAAGCATACTACAAAATCTGCCAGCCCAGAGGCCTCAGCACAGCAGCTAAGTGAGAATTTATCAAAGTTCTGGTGAATTAGAAGATGAGAATGCCTTCTGCATAAACAGGGGGAAGACCTGCATGGATCTTACACCAGAACACGTAAATGAGAAGAGCTACAGAGTACCTGTGGAATATTTTTCAGTTTTCTGTAATCTTTATCTTCATAGAGTGTATTAGGAGTTACAGAGAAGTAGTTGAGGTGCAGGTGCTTGTAAATAAAGGCCAAAGACACTTCGTTATGACCTACAGTCCCAGTTCTTCAGGAAACTTTGAACTTTCTCTGGTCACAGAAAGCAGATAGAATGATTTTAAGAGCTGTAAATTGCTTGTGCTTTTATTTCACAGGTGTTAGTGGAAGTCTCTTTTTGCAACTAATGACAGAAAGCGGGTTGTCTCTTTTTATGGCAGAACATATTTTTGTCCAGTGTGCTTTTTCTTTTTGTGCCTTGTAATAAGCTTGCTCTCTCTGCTTCTAGAGTGCACAAATCATTATATTTGTCACTAATATGTGCTGAAGTTGAACATAATTTCTTTATTTTCCACCATTCTCGGTCCTATTGGAGTTATACTTGGCCTGAACTGCAGCTTGGCTTCCAAGCCTCAGTCCTCATAAATGAAAAGGGATCCAAAATATGGTCTAGATATGAATGTTCTCCTTTACTCTTTCCCATCCCTTTTTCCCTCATGCAAAAGCATCTTTGGAGCTCACTTTATGTTTGTGGTATTTGGCTGCAATTAAGATTTTTGGTGTTTATGACTTTCTGCAGAAGAAGTGTCTTACAGCCATGGAAAATGAAGCTTTTCTCTATAGCACCATTACATCTTGGAGAATGCTCCTTCAGGGATTCTTATTTGTAAAAGCCAGTTCTAAGTTGGATGGATCATTGAGGGAATGAGAGAAGAGTTTAATGCCATTTACCCTCTGATCCTGCCCATTTTTCTGCCTTGTTCTGTTTTTGTGGGCTATTGGTCTCTTTTCTTGCATTCCCATCGCTCTGCAGGATTGTTGCTGGCTGGTCACCATGCAGAAGTTGCAGATTGTTGCTGGCTGGTCCCAAAGCAAGTGAAGAATTGGACTGATGGGAATCTCAGTGGCCAAGCTGGCCCACTCCACTGCTGGCTGAAGTAAAGACAGAGCTTGCCATGGCGCCACTGGCTATTTCCACAATTTTTTACCTCGGAGAGTTTTTCTTCCCCAAAATTTATCTCTTGAAATAAAGCATCTTATAATATTTTTCACTCACAAGCCTTTAACTTAGTGATGCTTTCCTTGAGTATAAAAGCAGTGGGAGAATTGTATTTTTAAAGGCATCCCCACGTGAGTTACGGATGACATGCTTGCACGCTTGTGAAATGTGGTTACTCAGAGTTCCTTTGTTTGCTGCTGCCAGCCTCGTGGTGATCCTGTGCTCGTGTGGCTTCCTGGTGGCTTCCCCGAGGCTTCCCCGAGCTCACACAGCATTGACTGCCATGGACTTCACCACGGGACTGAAGTGAGAATAATTTTTTAGTCTGAAAGATGGATTCCTGCCTGTCAGAAAGGCCACTCCAGTGTCCAGGGTGCATCCTCTGTGTTAATCGACAGGTGAGGAAATGTAAAGGTTTCTTCACACCCTCCTTGCTGTGGATTTCTTTCAACTAAGACATTTTATTTCTGTTTCTGAGGGACAGGGGGAAGATGCTGTATCTTTTGTTTCAAGGCCTTAGGGTTAGAACTTCATCTTTGGCTGTCTTGAGGTTGCTACATCAAAGTAGGCAGTAAGAAATTAAAACCACTAGGATAACATAATAAAAAAGAGCAAGCCATTTAGGGGGAAAAAAAAAAATCAATATTTTGTCTTTTAGGTCCCCGATGAGAAACACTTGTGCAGAAAAGACAGAAGGGAAAACATGAACAATGGGCTCCTCCTGCCCTAATTGCAAGTACAGCAGGCATGTCGAGTGTGAATTTGAGACACAAAGGTATGGACTGTTTTGTAAACAGGAACAGAGCTGCTGAAACAGAAGGACAATAGCTGAGGGTCATTCTGCAGCTAAATCTACCTCCAAGAAACTATTTGATGAAGAGAACGAGTAAGTATAGTTCTAGATCAAAGTATCTTTGTTTTATCTCCTGCTGGACACCCTTGCTGCATTTGATATGAAGCTTGATTGTATAAATGTGTGTCATGTTTTGTAACAATTCCAGGTTTGGGAAAAATAGCCGGGGGAATGGCTGATGTCTGGATGACACTCGGATGGAGTGAAAAAGCAGCTGCTGGTTTTCTGAGCTGGACCTGCCCTGGATCTGACCTGAACAAGGGTCTTTGGGGCCATGGGAGGGTGTTAAAGTCTCACTGGGCTTCCCTGTCCACAGAGGGTTTAGTCTCCCGAGGCAGAGCAGAAGTCACATTTTGAAACACCATATGTTTGGGTTTAGGGTGTCTTTCCCCACCCATTTAGTGAATACAGCCACTCTTCTTTATTGACATTATGGAGTGAAAAGTGACTGCTCCACCAGTCAAAATAAATTAAGCCTACCTTATTAGGATTGCTGCCTCTGAGCGTTAAAAGTGTGAAACACACTCTGGGCAGCAAGTTGTTAAATATACAGGGAAGAGGTGGCAGAGGTTAAAGAATATTCAGATAAGTTAGATATATGCAAGTCAGCAGGGCCTTGTGAAATTCACCCTGGAGCACCGCAGGTACTAGCTGAGGTGATCTCTGAACTATTAGCAATTATCTCGGAGAGCTGGTGTAGGATGAGTGAGGTCCCGGCAGATGGGAGAAAGGCAAACACAGAACCTATCTGTGAAAAGGGGAAATAAGGAAGACCCAGGGAATCACAGGCCAGGCAGCCTGGCTTTGATACTGAGAAAAATGCAGGAGCAAATTATTGAACAATCAATTTGTAAACACCTAGAGGAAAATAAGGTGATAAGAAACAGCCTGCATGGGTTTGTCAAGAACAAATCACATCAAAGCAATCTCATTTCCTTCTTTGACAGAGTAACTGGCCCAGTGGATAAGGAGGAAGAAGCAGATGTGATAGATCTTGACTTTAGCGAGGCTTTTGACACACATCCACATGATATTTTCATAAGTAAACAGGAGAAATATGGTTTAGATGAACTTATTACGTGATGGGTGCAAAACTGAAAAATTTGGCTTATCTGTAAAGCAGTTATCAATGGTTTGTTGTCAGACTGGGAAAACATATCAAATAAGATACCACAGAGGACTGTCTTAGGTCCAGTATTATTCAATATTTTCAGCTTTGATAATGGAATATGTAGAAAACTTAAAAATTACATATGATACTGAACTAGGAAGGGTTGCAAACACTTTACAGAACAGGATTTGAATACAAAATGGGCTTGATAAATTGAAGAAAGTGTCTGAAATCAATAGGATGAAATTCAATAAAGAAAGACAAGTGCAATGTATTACTTTTGGGGAAGAAAAAATCAAATGCACAAATATTAAATGGGAAACAACTAGTTTGAGAGCAGTTTTCATAAAAGAGGCTTAGCACAGAGCACAAGCAAAATGAAATCCAGAAATGTGAAGATGTATGAAGAGTAAATTCCATGATTGTATGAATTAATAGTAATATTGTGAATAACTGGAAAATAATTATCTAGTTCTGCCCTGAGTGGTGGAGCCTGACCCAGGAATATTACATCTGTGCCCAATGGTAATGGCACATTTAGAAAATCATTCTCCTTTAGAAAGGAGAAAGAATAAAGCCTGGAAAACAACTTCCGTGAGGAAAAGCTGAATTAAATGAGCATGGGTTTTTTCTTAGGAAGAGGTGTAAATGCATATGAAGTATGGAAAAAATGTTATTTTAAATGGTGTAAAGAAAAGGACACTTACCTGCTTTCCCTGTCTAAAATGGTGAAAAAAAGAAAAAAAGGATGGAATAAGCTGAAGCAGATAGATAGAACTCAGATAGATGTTCTGACTATGGGGATGATGCTGCACTGGAATAGGGTTTCTGAGGATATTCTGGAATCCTTGTTTCAAGTCCTGAAAATGGGTCAGACAGACATCTGTCTGTGATGTGAAACAGATGTCCTCTGGAGAGTACTCCTACTTTTACATTTCTACAGTAATTCATAGTCCTCAGTCAAGAGAAAAGCTCACATGAACAAGATAAGCAAGAATTGCATGCATAGACTTACATTTCCTCCCAGACTCCCACTTTTCCCCTGAAAAGTTCTTATTTGAATTTATGTACACTTTTCACACAGTCTTCTGTTCTCCTTTCACTTGTCTTTGCCTTGAAACAGAGGGAAGAGTTGCTAGTCATTCCATAATTATATGAAAGATTATGAAGCTAGACAGGGCTGCCTTCTACCCAAACATGAGATCCTACATGTTAGTTTTCCTGGGCTGGTTGCTGGTGCAAAAGCAAGACGCAAAGACAATTCAAAAAAACCTCAAGCCTTTCTGATATTATCTGCTGTAAGCTGCTCTAAGAAGGGCTTTGTTCTTCTCCTCTTTTTATTTTTGATGAAGATACACAGTCAGAGAAAGAAGCTTTAGAAATATGCCTTCCCCCTTTTAATGATAGACATGGGACAAACGGGATGGTACTTCTATGATGTTTTATTGGCATGATTTTGAGCTGGCGTGTCATTTATGGGACCATCCTAGACAGAATGCAGAAAACTCTTTGCATCTTTTTATGTTTTCTGTGTGAGCCACGTGCATCCTGAAATGTAACCTTGAAATATGTAGTGAGAAGCGGGATCTTCATTTAGGGCTGTAAGGCCAGAAATCTGAGTCATCAAGTGTTGTTTTGTGTGAAGACTGTAAGAAGAAAAAGCCACTTTTAAATGACTGATCGAAACTAATATATCTGACTGCAGGATTTGCACACTGCAATGCAGAGGATGCTATACTGAAAGAGAAGAAGGTCTCTTCTCCTTGATGTGCTTGGCTTCATGGTGATACCTGCACCAAAGAAAAATTACAAAACCCTTTTTTAAAGGCTACAAGGCCATGCTCATCAGTAAAGAGGTGCTTGCCTGGCTGTGAAACTTGGATTCTTTCTTTTGAAGGTTTCTCTGTGAAACATTTCCTGGTTGTTGGTGGGATGAGCATTCATGCTCCCAAATTTGGGACTTGGACTTCCTCTCAGATATGGAGGTCTAGGGGACTGTTCTCCTCACATCCATTTTTAGCATACAAACTTTAGTTTCACCTGTTTTAAAAGTCTCATATTACCCTTTGCAACTGAGGGTTTGTCAAAACTCAGCCCCTCTCCCAGGCTGTACTAAAGTGCTAGCAAGATTTTACACACCAGTTAAGTCTCACTTTAAAGACTATTTTGAGACTTTACTGATACTAGGAAGAAAAATAAACTTGTAATGAGTGACCCTTACATGTAGTACAGTTGAACTGATAGGAAGATGCACCACTACTCTCATTTATGATGAGGTATACAGTACATAACTTTTAAGAGGGAATTTTGGGGCAGAAGGTTTTGGGAGGTCACTGGTAATACTGTCATTAACATGCCAGTGAGAAGACAGAACCATATTTAGAGCCACTTTTACCCCTGTTTTCTGTAATGTAATAGTTTTTGAGCTTTCATCAGCTACCACAAATGAAAGATTTGTGGTAGTATGGAACCAAGTTGGTTCTTTGTATTACTTGCAAGAAGTCTTATTAAACATAAAATAAAATAAAACTTCCTGGATCTAAATATAGGCTGGACTAAATTGGCAGATTTCAGTAAGCATGCCTGCTTAGTAATGGAGATAATGCTGAGTGAACTTTATGGAAGGGGGAAAAACCTAAACAAATAAAAAATGTTGTCTGAAATGCTGCCAAAAATTAATGCATCTTTTCCCCTCTATGAAACAAGGTTGTCCTTGTTTTCCATCTCAACCAACTAGAGACATCTCCTTGAAGGACATTTTCCCCAGTCTGAAACATATCCAGAGCCTGTTCCATGCTATAATTACCAACCATAGTAGTTGCGTCATGACAGACAGGGAAAAACCCCACCAAGCCCCTAGTCTAAGACAAGATCTAATCCTGGATTCACAGAATAACTCATCTAGTAACCTCTAGGTAATCATCTGGTCAGATGTAGCTGACAGCACAGAGAAAATCCATCACAGACATTGCACATCTTTAATTGTAGGGGTGATGCTGGTTAAGATGAAAGATCTGTTCTTATCTCCAGCACTGGCCAGGAGGGTGTAAGTCCATTTCTGAAACCTCTGAAATGATCTCACTGAGGCTGAGTTTTTGACTGAATTTCTCATCCATGACCCCTCATGCCAAGCCTTCAGGCTGAGCTCTGTGTTGTGCCAAAGCAGAGCACCTTGGAGAGCCTGACCCACCACAGCCACCCTTCAGCTGGAACTCGGTGTGGCCCTGCCCATTTCCAGTGACTCTCTCATCTCCTTCCCCAAGCCCTGAAGGGAGAGATGTGTCTTCTGCAGATTTCTGGGTGGGCCATATTATTGCAACACAAAAAACAAGAGAAGACACTAATGCAGATGTTGCAAGGTCATGCATAAAAAAGAGACAACACCAGTGTGCAGAAACTCAGTTTGTTTCTTGCTTACAACATTACTTAATTCAAGTACATATCCACTGAATTGACTTTATCTGTAAGAGCAGACTTTGTGGAGAGGTATGGCCCACCTGTGATAGATATATATATTTGTACACTATCATGGTGATAAATTTTAATGAGAGCTTCATCATGACCAGCTGGTGTTGTTTGAAACAAATCACACTAATAAAGTAGCTGAATTTTCAGTATAAGACTAAATAACAAGAGTTGTAAAGCTGCAACATAATGTGGAGTCAGTTTAGTGGGCTGACACTCCCACCTTAGGCAAGTCTCTGAATCTGCCTCCTTCTGTAGGATGAGGTTTAACCCTCCCTCCTCCACACCCCACTGGGATGTCACAGGGGTGCAGTCTCCTGGCACCGAGGAGAAACGCTGAGACGTCTGACAGTGAGGTCTATATTAACACTTCAGGTAGCACGTCTATTTTGGGGCCAGCAGGCTGGCAGCTCCCTGCTATGTGATACTTCTGCTCTCTGTCTCCCTGTTTTGGTGTGTGCTGGGTCCTGCCTGTGCTGCCCTGTGCTGCGTGGGAGAGGTGCTGGAACTCCCAGAGCTCCTCTTCTTCTCCTGCTGGCCTGCAGCAGTGCAGGGGAAAGGCAGGATGTCTTTTCAAGGCTCCACACAGGGTTCAAGGGGTCCAGTGAGGTACTTGGACAGAGATCTGCATCATTCTGGCAGTGTTGTTTTCACGGTGGACAGGCTCTCTCTGTTCCTGGTGATGTGGAGCACAGAGACCTTAATGTGGGGCTAGAATGCCATGGCACCACTGTGCTGCACATTTCTCACCCAAGGCTGGAGCAAACCTCCACCAGGATGGAATGATTTCAACACTCTTCCTGTTAAATATTCTCAGTACATGTGTTTAAGGTGCACTAGAATATCTTCCTTGCTTCTCTAGATGACATGCCCATGCAGGGGACTCTTGGTAAATACTCTAAGTGTAGAGTTTCTCCATACATATCCTATTCTCCATAACCCATCTCTTTTACTCAGTCAGTCTTGTCTGTCTTGACACTTAACTCTGTGAATGTTTTCTCTGCATTCTAAATCATGATTAATTAAAGGACTTCTCAGTTTTCCACAATACCATCTTTTTCCTTTTTTTCTCTGCGGCTAATCTTCAATTAATAAGGAATGTAAGCATATAAATAAAAAATGCCTGTTGTGTGTTTTTCTTGAAATAAATCTGATCATTCCTTATACTGCTGTTCAGAATATCTCCCCTAAGGTATGCTGAATTTGATCAAATCACTACATCACTGGAATGTTGAGTGTTACTCATTTGTGTGCTAATTACTCTTAATCTGGGTCCTTTTAAAAAGGTCGTCAATTAGACTTTATTGAATTGTCAGCCTTCATAGCAGTGAAGGGAATCTGGTAGCTGGTGTAATGATGTCACAGATGGCTAAATACCCTGTAGTCTGAAGGGAAAAATGAATTAAATATAAGTTCAAGTTACACAATGTGGTGCGAAAATGTGGGAGCCAGGCTTTTTGCGGAGGAAACCACTGTTCACAGCTGATTGAAGCTGACTCTAAAGACCGCTTTTATGGCACCCTCTGGAAAGGGCTATGAATAAGTGGCCCTTTCTCATCTTATTCCCAAGGTTCACCTTGAAATAGGTCTCTTCTACGTGGTGCAGGTCTTCTGCCTTTTTAAGAATATCTCAAGGACACCTTGCTGCTGTTTGTTTTTCCTTTACTGGAGGTTGGGCCAAGAAGATGAAAACTTGTTGCATGAATTACTCAATACCCACCACTTTTAAACTTTAACTTTACCTCAGCCAGGATTTTTTTGAAGGTGTATTGAGGAATGAATCCACACTTTATAAGCCAGCCTTCTCATGGATTTGCTGTGCATAACTCCTGGCAGTGTGTCTCAAGAAAGAATAGACAAACAATTTTGTGTTTTCACAGATATTTTTTTGTGAGCAATTTGGTCTAAGGAAAATTTTGAATGAAGAACGTTGCAACCAGAAGATAAATGGTAATCAATACTTGTTTCAATGTAATGTATGCCTGAAATTGTACTTACCTATGCATGAGTACAATAATGGTCAAAATTCTGACATAAATAAAGATATTTTAAATTTCTGATAGTGAATTTTTTGCATTATTTGACCTCATTTATTATTGGATATGTAATTTCACTGCACATTTAGCTCACATGCTTATTATTTTTACCCAGTTAAGTAACAGAAATTCATACCCCTTTTATTTGTGATATTACACATTTGGAAAGTGTTGAGAAAAGTCAAAGAAAGGAGATGTACCCGTTATCCTGAGCAGAAAACAGGGTAAAATGACCAGTCAATTCTGTGTGTGCCTTATAGATCTCATTAATGGGTGCAATTTTTCAGGTCTTTTTGACTGCATGGGAAGAGAGGGCAAATCTAACTTTCAAAAGTTACCACCTTTTCCAAAGTGTACTTGAAACTTTGAGAACTGAGAAATTTGAATGAAGGGGAGGGATGGTCACTGCTCTTTTTTATTATTTTTCTCCTCATGTTCAGATGAAAGTTCAAGGTTCTCTGCTGTGCACACATTTGTCTGGCTGTGCTGTGGATCATAATGTCTGTGGAGCAGGCACTATTTAGGAGCACATTCCTGCCACAAGAGACCCTGATCTCTGCCAAGTTCAGTAATTGACACCCATAGGCAAATACCCAGTGGAGATGTTTTGTTAACAATTGTGTGGGATACTGGAGGCTGGTGTGTGGGGATGGCTAGAATATCTTAGTGTGGGAAGCACTGGGGAGTCCTGGCTCTTTTTTCAAGTTGATTGCTGTGTGATATGGAATTTCCTGTTTTCTTTTAACTTCGGGATGGATTCTGATTCCTTTCACTTTACTCCTCAGCTGAATAGTACCTTGTTCCACAAGTAGTCCTGTTGGTTCAAAGGGTTCATTCATCGGTGGGAAGGTACCATTCAACACAACTAAAAACCTTGGAATCTGGTTCTTAAATCAAATTTGCTAGTTGAACTTTATGTGTGTGTTCATGTGCATGTCTGTTTTTCACCTGTTTTTTTATGAGGGACTGTAGTTTGCCCCTGTAGGCTTCACTGAAACCTTTCATTTCCAGTGCTACTGTTAGGTCACAAAAGTCCATAATGTTCTTCGTTGTTGTTTGTTTCATGCACTGATTTAGAAATTAATTCTCTCTCAGCTTCTCTTGCATGTGCTTCTAAAATTATATTCTGTATTTAATGTATTCCATGGTATGTGTGTCTCATCAAATGTGACAGATTGGGGTGATTCTGTCAATAATTCATATTTGATATAGAATAGAACAAAGTTAAGAGGGAATTGCAAAGTAATATAATCCCTGTCCCTTTTAAACAAATGAAGCTGGACTAAAATTGATGTCTTCGACCAGGACACTTAACATTCAAAAGCCAAACCTACCAGCGCAGGGAGTAATAGCTGCATGTTTGGAAGTCATATGGGAAGCCAGGATAGAGGACAGCAATTGACATCTTCAAAAGAAGTCCTGTGGGCCTCACTTTCCAGAGGTGAGGAAGCAACCACAGATCTCATCAAATTCCACTGGAGTCCCAGGTGCTCAATACCTCTGAATTTCAAGCAGTTAAGTAGGGCGTGCAAACTGGGATGCTGCGAGCTGAAAACAGTTGAGGTTGATCCACTTGAAGGTGTTGCAAAAGCACTTGCTGGGAGACTAAATGCTGAAAAGGAAAACACTGAAATCGGTTTTGTGCGTTCCAAAGACTCTGCAAGCATCTTTGTCTTCTCTGATACAGTCCAAGATGCTTTGATTAGTATAGAGAAATAGCAGTCAAGAAGCGTTTGTTTTTTTTTTTTTTTACAGCATCCCTGAATGGTTGGAAGATGTGAGGACAAGAGTCTGTTTCTGCTCTGTCTGGGAGAGGAAGTGTCCCTTCTCTGTGCCAACAGTTTGCTCCATGATCCTTGATGGAAAGCAGGGACTCCTGCTGGGCTGTACAGGCTTTCAGTGAGGCAGCTGTTCTTCAGAAAGGGGACAGCTGAAATTTCACATGGGTGTTGTACGTGCAGTTTGACCTCCAGTGCTTCACCATGCATCTTTTTTCCTGCTAGAAATGGGGTTTTTTCCAAGGGCGTCTGCTAGAGGTCTTCTCTTATTGGTTTCGTCCATGACCAAGATATGGAACAGAACCCTTGGATGTTTCTGAGAGTCAGAAATGTTTTGTTATCCCCTGGAGACCTGGTAAAAATATAATTTTGCTGCAGCAGAAGCAGTAGTAAAAGTCCCTTCAAAATCCCATGTGGTCAGTGTCTGCCCATGAGGAACTGTCTGATTCTGCAAGTTTCTCCCTAATCTCCTGTGGGATCCTTCTGCTGTGTCTGCAATGTTCTGCATTGCATGATGCCCATCTTTTGCAGCTGGATAATACACCCTGAAAGTGTTCTGGAATTTCCTGCGGAATTGTCTGTTGAGGAAGTTACATTACCAGAAAAAGCACCTTCAGGTTTTTAAAACTATAAAGTTCTGGGCTCACGGACTGTTCCCATCTCCCTGTTTTCCTCAGCCAGGCTAGGAACAGTTGTCCCTCCTCTCCTACTGAGGTACCCTCCCCTGGATCAGGAGTGCTTTGCTGAGGCCTCTCAGGGGCTGATTTATGTGCTGACAAAAGCAACCACGTGTAAGGAAGCAGTCCGTCTCCCAAGCCTTTCTGTAGGCTGAAGATTCCTGCTGCTCACATGCTGCTGGAGCAGACGTTGTGTAATCCAACTGCAGGAGTCTCAGAGGGCTGGGAAAACAAAAATCTGGCTGGGCCAATCGGGTGTGGTGCTGTGCAGCCACAGGGATGAAGATCTAGGCTTTCATGCCTTTGAGTTTGGTTGGTAAGATAGGGCAGCACAGTGCTATGAAATAGGGTGACTGCTTTCTCATTCAGTTAGGATAGGTCTGACCCAAAATGAAGCACTCATCACCTGTTATAGATAAATAATTTACCCAACTGTTCATGCAATATTGCCCTTGCTAAATGTGTTGCAAAGGTGATGAAGCCACATGTTGCAGTGAGGCTAGTGTTGATTGAGGCTTTTTCTCCTTAAGGGTGCAGAATGCACAAAGGGAGGATGAAAACAAGGAGTGGTGGTAACCAATGCTCAGGGTGTCCAAGACTGGCAGGGTCTCTTGCTCATATGGTAAAATCAGAAACACATCCACCCCCTCAAATGTAATCTCAAAGACCCCAGTCTATTTCAGAACACACACTGGACTCAGAACTACAAGTTGGTGCTCAGTCTGTGCTACCCTCATGGTGGATTTACATATAAACTGACAGTTCAATGGGCCTGATTCTTCTTTCTTTTGCAATTCTAGTTTTGTCAGCAGTTATTTGTACAAACTTTATAGGATTATCCTTATAAAAACTCTATTTATTTGTTCTTGTTTCAATGAGGGCAAACTACAGTGAAGCAAGCATTGGGTTTTTGGTTCGTGTTTTGAAGTTGAGTCTGATGGAAGCAACTACTTGCTGTTATTCACAATGCTTTCACTCAGGACAAAAAATTGCAGTGAAATTGTGGGGAGAGGAGGATTATACTTTGACTGTAGTGAGGAAAACAAACACTTCATTTTGAGTGACCTGGAATGGGGGGGAGAAAAAAGGGAAAATTCTGGGTAAGGATTCTAGTCACCAGGTAACAGAAATGCCTGAGAACAGGCATTTAGAGGCTTTTATGAAAGCATTTTCTTTGTGTTCCAGTGTAGAAGAATAATGATTTGAAACACAGGAAGTTGCCATGGAACATAATCATCACCCACTGATGAGCTTTATTGTCTCATAATGTGTCAGCCTACAAAAAGTCACAGCAAATGGTCAAGATACTCTCTGTGGTGACGGGCCAAGACCATGGCACTGTCTTGTGACTTACTCAAAAGGTACAAGAGTAAACATTTCTTCTGCCTGTCATTTTCTATTTCACTGTGTTTACCCCAAAAAGAGGATAACTTTTCAGAAAAGAGTGAAAAGTTGCAAACAAGAACAAAAAAATATTTTCCCAGAGTAGAATATTCTGTTATATAACACACCAGAAGGATTACTGTGTGCTGGAAGGGAAAAACACACTTGAAGAGCAGGATGAAAACAGAACTCTAAAGAAGTGAGTTTTGAATGCATCCTTAATGCAAACTGAGAAAATCGAAGTTAGAGAACGTAGATGACACACCAGTCATGGCACTCTACTTGCAGTTTTAAATGTCGTGTGCTGTAGGTACTTTTTTTGCTCCCCCAGTCCACATGAGAAACTCAATTCCTCTCCGCCCCCTGACCATGAACATTACTCTGCAGCCTATGGTCAAAACACAATGTCCTGGTTTCCATTTTCACAGCTTTACTTCTTCTGTGGTTTCAGACCCTCTAAACAGACTCTTTTTCTTTGCAATCTGGAAATCCAAAAATCTCAGCCTAATCTTTCTGCTTCTGATGCCTTCCAAGTTTTGATGAGGTTGTTTTATCTCTCGCTGTTATTAAAGAGCAGGTCAATGCTGCTCCACTTATTCTGTAGATTTTTGCCACTCTGTGGATGTCAGGAATATTCTTTTTATCTTCTCTTTTGAATTCCCTGTTAATCATATCATGATGCACCTTTTTCAAATCTATAGTTTTATTGAATGGTGTTTTTAATCTTTGCAGAACTCCTAACTAGTCACGTCCATAAAGAAATGAAAAAATCCCTGGTATTCACATCACCTGATGTGGTTGGGTTTTTGGGCTCTGCAAAGATTAAAAACACAGTAAGACTTGAGAGTATCCTAGAGGGAATATAGAGGTTGCTATTAATATGTTCTTCTTTTGAACAGAACTGATCTGAGAGTTTGGAAATAGAGGAAAAGTGACTGTTTAAAGCAATAGACAAGGTTGAGATTTTAGATACGTACATTATGGTGGGAAGAAACTGGGAAAACTAGGAGGGCCAATGCTGAAGCTGCTTGTAGGTTCATCCTCATTTCCATACACTCTGCTGGGACACTTCCTGCTGTAGGATTGCAGCAAAATTATTGGGGTGGCTTCAGTGGTGGGATGACTCCTCATGTGGTCATGGATAGTGCTCTGCAGGAGACACCTTTTAAAGGAGGTTTTAAAGGCTTATCCATGACTGGGACAGTTCTTTGTGTCCCTCTTCTGGAGTGGCAGCTTCACACCGCTGCTGGTAGGGAAGGACTGCGGCCCTCACCCTCTTTGACACAGCCAGTCCGCCACAATTTTGGACATTCACACCAGTGGTATCCTTTTTTCTCATATCTCCTTTGCCTGATCTTTATCAGCCATGGGTGATAAAGATCAGGCAAAATCCAGAAAATGTGGTCAACATCACTCTGTCCTGGCTGGAACTTGCACCAGCCCAGTCCTTCCGCAGGAGATGTCAGCGCAGAGCTCCAGAGGCTCCACAGAAAAACAGGAGAGGGGGGAGGAGGGGCAGAGAAGATTCCAAGCAGGAATGGGACCTGGTGGCAAGCACAGAACAAAGGAGGAAGGGAGCAGGACAGGAAGGGGATAAGTGCTTTAAAGAAAGAAAGGGCGGGATGGAAACACGGCAAGGACAAAGAGCATTCCTGTCGGGAATCCTGGGGTCTCTCTTCAGGTCTGGGCACAGATTTGTCATGCAGCCTTTGGAAAATCATGTCACGTTCCTGCATTCAATGTGTCCTCAGGAGCCTGGAATGTGAGCTTAGCTGCTTATTATTGGACTCCTTATTTACAAAGCTAGGAGGGCCTGTTTTGATCTTTTATTCCAACTCTTTTTGCAGTGTATGCGGTAGAACTTGCTAAAATTAATTCCTGCTTAACCTGCAGCCTATCTTCTAAGGAAAAAAACCTCCAGACTTTATGGGGGAAATTCAGTGCAAATCTTTAAATCTCAGTTTGGTGTGTTTGCCTAGCAGTTAATCGTCCTTCCTCTTCTTTTTTTTTTTTTTTTTTTTTTTTCCCCTGCTCTAAATTGTTTTACCTATAACTTCAGTAGATGTTAAACCTCGATGTCTCTTTGTCTCCAGACCGAACCCTCCCTCGATTACCAAATTTTTAATCCCTCGTAGTTGGTTGTAACCTCTAATTAATTCATCCCCTCTTAACGTGTCTCTCCACAGAGAAAGACTTGATTTATTTAAGCCACCAGGCGCATTTCCCGGTGCTTTAATTGTCCTCGCAGCTCTTCCCTGGTTCACCTCCCGCTCGCCACCAGCTCCCTGGATCGCTGGAGAAGGAGCCGCTTCCAGCGGGAGCCGCCTGCGGAGGGGACCGAGAGCAGCGCACCTCACAAAGAGCACAAAGCCCTGCTTGTGGGCAGGAAATCCTTTGTGAAATCCTCCCGTCCTCCTCGTCCTCCGCCAGGCAGGCGTGACCGCGGCTGCAGGAAGCCGGGATCGCCTCTCCTCCGCAGCCTTGGAGCCGCTGCCCGCATCTCCTCGGCGCCCCGGCGGGTCAGGGAGGCTGCGAGCATCCTCGGGATGCTCCTTTGTCCCGGATGGGTTCAGGAAGCGCTCTGCCGTCCTGAGGATGGAAGCTCTCTCTCCACAGTGCTGCTCGCTGCCTTTGTTTGGTCCTGTGTGTTTAAACATTACTCTGCAGCTGTTTCCCCACACACTTTTT
>VZRL01006428.1:185351-199846 GCA_013397895.1 Origma solitaria | reverse complement strand
GCTCTTTTTTTTTCTTTTTTTTTTTTTTTTTCCTCCTAAGTATGTTTCTGGAGTCTGAAATGAGACACACACACGCACACACGCACACCAGGGAATAAAAAACAAAACCCTAAACCAAAAACCAAAAAGGATTAGTAGATATTAAATAGCACAAATTACAAGAAGTCTGGAACCAAACCCTGGAATCAGAACAATACCAGACTCCATGGGAGCTGAGGCTGGACCTGAGTCCAAATCCACATGCTGTGGTTTACTCTCGATTATATGACGGTCCAAGCCAGAAGTCTCATTCAGGGCAGATTGGAGCATGAGCTGAATTTTGGATCTGGGTCTGAATTTTGCAGTGCAGAGCCATTGACAACTGGCAGTGACAGAATGCACTTATAAAGGAACAAATTAAGAGGGTGAAACATGTTACCGATGAGAAACCAATACGAAGCTGCAGAAGGAAAATGCAACTCAGCCTAATTGTCAGGGCTGATCTGCAGCTGATGACTGGCAGGAGCGATTTTACTCATGTGCCTCAGATATTTCAAATACCTTGGACCCCATTCTGCTCTTGCAGTTTTACATCCCTGTGACTCTGATGATTTCAGTGACTATTTCCAATTTACACAACTTTCAGTGGCAAGAGAATAGGTCTTCTGACATTGCCAGGATCTGATCCATGTATAATAAAACAAACTTGGCATACATAAAAATATACCTCACAGTCCAAGTAAATATGAAAAGGCTATCAAATCTGCTCATATAAATCTCAATGTTTTCAACATTCAATTAAAGACGAGAAGTGTTCACACACCTTATTAGGAAGGGAGGGAAAGGTTAGATTATTTTCACTTTTTCAGAACAACCAATGATACAGAAGTGTCGGTTCCAAAACAAAAATATTAACATCTGTGATGCATTTAGAAGAAATGTAATTGATTTTTAGTTTAATTGTCATTCCAGATCAGAACAATAAGCTTGGTGTTTTTTTATCTCTGCTATATATAAAAATTTTGGTTTTACTGACTCTTTTTTTAATAGAAAAAAGCCCAAGGCATTAAAAAACAATGTCCATTATTCAATTAATGGGTAAAATTAATTTTTAAATTTTAAAAAAATTGTAAAAAGGTAGGCATTAGAAATAAATTAAAAAAAAACATTGCAAATAACAGGTTTCACTGCTTTTCTATTCACAACTGACTTGTGAGCTGATCAATTCTTCTGAGAGCATATTTCACCCTCAAGTTTGCCAGTAAGCTTGGTGAGAAAAAATTTCTAAGTCTTTTCTCTCTGTGTATCTGTTGTAAGTCTTTATGTGCTTGGTCTGTTCAGGACATGTTGTTTTTTTTTATTCCACAATTTAAATCTGGATCTTTCCTGCCGTAAGAAACATAAGTTGTGTCATAAAGTTCATTCAGTCAGTTACTTCAACAATGGGATGCAACTTCTGATGCCTCTGTGCTGTGAAGTTCTGACAATTTTACCAGTTAAAACCCTTTGTATGCGCCTTTTCACAGCATTTCATAACACACTTGCAATGGCAGATGCTCTGATTTAATTATTAACTCATACTCCAGATACTTCTATTTCCTTACTTGATAATTTTAAAGATTGATTGTCTGAGGAATCTCGGTATTTTTTTATAAATTAATTCCATGTTATAACGAGTGTTTTTCTAGCAATTTCCTTTTGAAGGTGTTTAGACACCTGCCTAAATTTCTGATGGATTTCCAGATTTCACATCCATATGCTAAGGTAGAAATAACATTGAAAGTAAAAAAAAAAAACCAAAAACGTTTTCAAAACTTGAAGTTATAGGTTATTCATGATCAAATTTTGAATAAGCAACAAGCTACAGCTTTCCCCATGCTAATTCATGATACCATTTTTCTTTTGGACATCCTAGCTAGCCTCCTCACTGCTATCAAACACAAAAAACAAATTAACTGCCCTTTCAAACAGCGACACACCTGGGAGTGGCCAAAGTTCCAATTGGATAAGTGCTTTTTCCTGCCTGATTTTTAACCCGCAAGTTTTAGTGGGTTGCTTGCTTTCAGGTTCACTAAGTTACCACTTTGGACTTGGAGCTTCTTTGCAAACTCAGTAGCACGAAGTTGAACAAAGTCATGCTGATATTTCATCTATTTATGCATTTTTTTTCCCCTGGTGAAACCCCTTGAATTTAATGTTTCAGTCTGTAATCAGAACGATGTCTACTAATGACTGACTAATAAGACTAGTTTACTCTTTACTTCAAACACCCACAAAATTAAGATAAATCAGGTTAATTTTTTTCCTGAAGCAGATTTTTGTGTTAAGAGAAAACTTGCCCACATTCAGGTGTTTGTATGGATGACAAGGGGCACAGTTAATACTTTTAAATTATATAAGGGACTCAAATAACCATGGCAGGGTGTTGCTGTTTAGTTTCTGTCCATCCCATTGGGGAGTGTATGAACTGCAGCAGCAACCAGAATTTCTCTGTGCCTCTGGTGTTCAAGGTGTTGGAAACTCTGGCTTTGCACAGAAACTGGGCCCTGTAGGGCACCTGACACCTCGCACTCTTCAGTCCATGTATTTGTGCATCCTCTGCTGTTCGCTAGACAATACTGCAAACAAAGTACCCAATCAAATAAAAGCTTTTTAAGAGCATTAAATAATTACAGAGATGAGTGAGTATTTGCCAGTGGAGCAGCTGGAGTATTTGACCAGCCAAATGAGTCTGTTGCTGTCAGGGCTGCCACAGGAATTTCTGTGGGAGAGTGGACTCTCATACCACTGCAGCTGCACCTGTGATGTAAAACAAGGTGGGAGTTCTGATAATCAGCTGAGCACCCCAGTTTTGTGGGAATGGGCAGATTAATTGTGGGGTAATTCAGCACAGGTATGCTGTGTCAATGGAGATTCAGCAAATTACAGCGGTCGGAGGTCTGAAGTTACAGTCCTTGCACAGGGCAATATTTCTGGCTCTAGGGACTTTAATCATGCAGAGTCAATGCCCCCAAAATTCCAGCTTTTGGTACAACATGGGGAGAAAGTTCCAACGCTGCTTGTAGCACTACTTGTGCCTGAAGGCTGTTCAGATGTGGTGCCCTTCAGTGAATTGCAGCTGTGTTGAGATGTCTGCATTCTTCATGTGGCTGAGGAAACCATCTTTCTGCGTTGTAACACCACGATTGTTTGCCAGCCAGGAAGTGATTCTTAGCACAAGCATAACGTTTTTATTCCTTGTTTAAATAACAAAGCAAATAATCGTATCTTCTTATGATGAAAGCATCTTAGCTCACTTAATTCTAGATATCTAAATCTGAGCTAATCATCTGGGTTGCTTTTTATAGGCAATGGAAAGGAATAAATCTTTCTAGGGCACAAGCCAGTGACCTACTTGAGATGTCTATCTGAGGATGAGATGTTCTGTGGGTTAAAAATGCCTGTTAAGGGAGGCCACATTATTGCCTCTGGTAGTGATGTCTTTAGCTTCACTTTTCAAACATTGAGACGGTTTTCCCTCTTCTCAAAATGTCTAAGGAATGGCTCACACTCTCCTCCTCCTTCTCAGACTTTCTGACTGTATAGATCTACAGCTGCCACAGCTTGATGCAGTTGTGAATCTGTAGCAGACACATAAATCCACAGTGGTGTGATCAGCACAGGCACAGAGCCATTTCATGAGCCTGGAGACAGATTTGGGCACTGCTGACACAGCCATTCCTTTGCTTTCCATTGTCTTTGGCACTAGCTGTCCACTCCCAACTTCTGACCCAGCAGGTTAGGTTTGCATCTCAAAATACCTCTGTGTGGCTGCCCTTGATTAAGGCTGGAATGTCTTAAGACTGAGAAGCAATTTTTTTAAACTTTTTTTTTTTTTTTTTTTGAGTCCAAAGTCTGAATTCTGCCTTTGTGGTGCAGAAGGCTGATAACAGCAGCTGCTAAGTTTCTGTTGTTACACTTCAGGGACATCCAGACGGCATGTTAACTTCTGCAGCTTCTGAGGGATATGAGAGAAAGCTTCTCTGTTTGTCCAAATCAAAAAAATAAAAAACTATATGCAATAATCGTAAAAGTTTTAAAGTCCTTTGCTCTCCTGACACAGTACTAAAAGGATGGCACTTCAAAAAAAAACCTGCAGACTTGTGTACGTAACAAGCTCAAGGGAGTGTGCTACACCATATTATTAAAGTTAGTGAATCTTATGAGTCTGATTCAAAAGTTCCATTTTTCTGACACAATCAGCAATATGTCAGCTTGCTGCTGGGCTGATTAGTATCCTTTATTTGAAGCACAGAATGCAGGAGATGATCTTAAACATTTTATATCTTCATCGAGGTCTTTGGTAAGCTGAAAGGTGAGCAGCTCCCACAGGATGTACAAAGAACACTGTAATAGAGTTTAGTTTTGCTCTCTCCTGCTTTTTCCATGCTTTGAGGAAGGAGGAAGGTGATTTCTTCCTGTAGCAAAATTGTTGTCTTTTATCAGACTCTGTTACCTAGAGCTCCATCCTGGAACATAAAGCTTGTGTCTTCTCCATTGAATATTTGAGTACCTTTAAGGAACTTGACACTGCTTCAGTTTTGTGAAATTCTGCACCTTCATTCCATTCTCATGATCATCAGATTTTGCAGGGCCTGAAAATGCCTTGTAAGCCACTTTCCTGCTGGGGACCGAGCCAGATCCACCAGCAAAGCAGACAAGTGGCCTGGAGATGACTCCAGCCAGGAATACATGCGGTGATATTCCTATTATTGTAGTTGTCTTCCTTCTTTTTCATGCTGGCACTCAGAAAGTAAGAGCTCAGTGTTTCGTTCTCTGGTCTGAGCCACAAATAATGTATTTCCGATGTATTGCTGACCACCTCCTTTGAATCTAACTTCCACTCCAGCCCCTTTTTTTCCTAGCTGATGTCTGAAAACATTTTCAGAGTTGCTGTTTAGACATCAGTTGATGAAATGTCTGTGCAGGAAGATCACTCTTCTCACACTGAGGTCATAATTTCCGCAATCATCTTATGTTGATTCCAATGTTTTGTTTTCCACAGGTCACATTTGTCAGACTGTATGGTGAGTCTGACTGACACAGATCTGCCTTATCAGTGAGCATCGGACTTTTCTAGTTGTTCTCAATTTTTTTTTTTTTTTTTTTTTAACAAGGCTTCATCATATGTGTCTGTCTTCAAACCTTAGAGGTCTCAGATGTGCGAATACCTGAACTGGAATGATTCAGCTCTTATCATATCTTGTGCAGGAACTGTGGAGCTCCTGAGTCTAAAAGTAGCAAGTGGCAGCCCCAAATTCGAGGCTAAATGCTTTTTGCTGTCCTGTGAGTGCCTTTACTGCTGATCCACCAGGGTTTTTCCAAAGACTTGATAACTGAGAACATTTTGTTTCTGAGGTCAGAGCTGGCTCTGCATTATACAAATTTCACCAGCATCCTGTAAGTAAAGACAGAAACAGCAAACATGCAAACAGAACAAGTGTCTTCTGATTTTCATTTCAGAGACCACAGTAGATAATTAATCTGTCTAGCAAGGTTATCACATGTAAGACATGTTCTATGAAGATGCACTAAAACCAAAAATCCAGTTCAAATTTTTCATTTCAGCTTAATCCTTTATTTACTCTCTTCCTATGGCCACAGTTTGGGTTCAAAGAAAGATATGAGGTCAGTGTGGGGCACTCAGTGATGAAACAGCTGCTGAAAAAACCAAGTAAAAATATTTCCTTGTTTCAGAGACAATTCATGGTTCCTGGGGCACCTCTCTCAAAGTTCTCCTCTTGTGCAGGGACATTAAACCAGAAGCATCAGTCAGAGGTAAAATTTATATTCAAAATCAGGTAGGCATTTGATATCTAATGCATAGTTAGCAGCTAATTTATGGCAGGTTAGTGGTGGAAACAAACAGAAAAGCTGCAGCTGTAGACACCCTTCAATTTGGAAAAATAAAAGCAGAAGTTTTAGTTGTTATGTTCACCAACTGAGTGCTTGTCTGTTAGGTTATAGCTACCTGGTTACCTATAAGATTTTGCAAAGGTTATTCTGTTCTTTTGTGCATATAACTGGACTGACCTCCATAGATTTAACTTCATGTGACTGGATCTATTAATGGGAGATTAGATGACAAATCCTGTTGGGTCAGATTTGATACAATTATCATTGTGAAGGTATCTCTTGATTGACTGTGGTGGAGGTGACCAGAGTGCTTTTCCCTCTGAAGAGATGTATGGCAAGCCCAAAAAGGCCAAATTAAATACTAGTTTTAATTGTATTTCATCACTAGAAAGCATCTTAACTGATCCAACTTGGTTATCTTTTGCATTGCTTTCTCCCTACTCACGCTTTTGAAACATTCACTCCTGTTTTTAATGAACCTGGAGCAGGATATTGATTAAAGTGTACAAACATCTAAAGAATTCAACGTCCTTAGCTCAATAAAATATAAAAATTTGTTGAGTTTAAGTTCAAAATGGAGCTCTGCTTGTTTAGTTCGTTCTGGTGGTTTTGTGTTTTTTTCTCCTAGATTGATCACTGACTAAATACATTGCTATCCCAAGGTTTTGATCTTGTTCAGTTTGCTCTGTGGAAGCTGAGATCTTCAGAAATCACCAAATAACCACTTGTTCCCTATCAGGTCTGTTTAAAACATCTCAGATTTGATATCAAAGCCCATGAAGCATCGATGCTAAAACCTGAATTTCTTCCCTGCCGGTTCATGGCCCTCGCCTTTGCCTCTTTCCTTGACAAACTTGGGCACGTTTTCTGAAGAAATTGTCCATGGAAGCAAGTGGGGAGGCCAGCTTCTCTTCTCCTTGCCTTGTGGTGTTAAAAAATATTAACTTTTAGTCACTGAAGAGGGTCCCACTCTCTTTGTAGGTGCTGATCTAAATCCCTGGGGCTCTGTCTCTGCTTACAAGGGATACCTTTTGTAAACGTGATTCTGATGTAAACATGTAGAGGCACCCACCAACTCTGTTCACATGAGCTGTGACTCAGAACTGCTCTCAGAGCAGCCACGGATCAGGACAAAAATTAAACCATGGGCCAAAAGCTCTCTGTTCTCTCTTGACCTCCCATCTACTGCTCTGGGCCTGCCGTGATAACCTGCAGTCACTTTCAGCTCCACCTGCAGATGTCTTCTCACCTCATGAAATAAAGAAAAGAAAGGAAAGAAGCTACAGCTTTGACATTTTCGCTTTTTTTTTTTTCCCAGATAAAATACAGTTTACATATTTTATGAGATTAATGTCCCTTGTTTCTGATTACAAGAATCTGATCAGCATATTAATAAGTTAAAAATAAAAAACCCTCAAACTATGCAACAGCTGCTATTTTGCTGCTGAATATATTCAGGGTATGTAATTTTTTATGAGATATTTATTGTAATAGAGAGGGGGATTTGTCTGAGAGTGTGTCTATGCATGTGTATGTGACTTTGAGATAGCAGTAATAAACCAGTTATGTTCCTTCTACATAAGACATGAGGGCAGGCAAAGGAGGATGTCCAAAGCATCCTAAAAAAGGGCACAAAAGGCCCAGAGTTTTAAATGTGTGCTGTAGGCTGCAGAACAGCTTTGAACTGGTTCTTAGAGGTCTTGATCCTGCAGTGGAGGAAGGGTGTAGAAAATGCTGAAGTTCCCTTTGAAGCCAACGGGAGTCTGAAGCACTCAGCATCCCTCAAGCTCGTTGTATAGCAGAAATTCACCTTCAGAAGGTAACAGCTGTGCTGCAGACCCAGTGAAGTGGTCAGTCCACAGGTGTGCACTTCAGTGCATATTGTCAAGCTGAATGAATGGTGGGTGGTGTCTCCTCCATTCTCTTCTTCTCCCCTGAAAAGAGTGAAGGAGAGTGAGGAAGCTGGAGAGTGGAAGACATGTGAATTGAATTCCTGCATAGTCAAAACAGAAGTCTATTTCACCATGACTGAAAGTTAATTCACTGTGTTGCTGTAGAAACCCTGGCAAATGCATTAACCCGAATGCCCAACCATTGCATCTTATAACAGCTTTTTTTAACACTTGTTTACTTAAGAACATGTTTCCGCTGTTTTACCATGTACTTTCTGTGCTTCTACACAAAGAGAGGTATTATTTCTTCCCAGGTAGGCTGTGCAAATAGCTCAGCTGACTGCTGCCTGCAACTTCTTGCATCCCTAAGTGGCATATTCCCTGGGTGTGCTGTGTGATATAATTGCCCATTCCCGCACAACCAGGGCAGGCATTCTTTTCTCCGGCATTCAAAACAACCAGGTCAGCGATCTGCAAGAACCCTCTTTGGTAGGATTTCCACCTTCCTTTGAGAAGGACAACGAATTGTGGAGACTAGGGAGAAGCCAGGGAGTTCTGCTCTTCTGTTTTGGCAAGATATTCATTCCTCCACTTGTCTTTCTCCTCTCACCATCCATCCCCACCCGGGAGTGTTGATGCTGGTTTGGTGCCCAGAATACATGATCCCTCCACAGACTGTTAAGAGACAATCTGGAACAAGACTCTATGTCAGCTGTTGCTTAAAGGAATGAAAAACAGAGTTGGATCCTGAATCCTGTGTTGTTCCTCACACAAATGGATTGTGACCTGGGTATGCTTAGCGGGGTGTAAATTAGAGCGGAGTTAATGGTTGATGATAAACAAAACTAAGTATAGTCTTGGGAGGCTGCACTCTCACTTTTCAGATTGTTCACAATCCTTGCAGGCGTTTGCCCATTGTTTTATGCTGCCTGAATTTGTGTCACTGGCATGCAGTTCCTGAATTCCTGTAGGGCCCAGTCTGAGGGAACAACCCCAGGCAGCACAGAGGTCTCACCCCGCGCTGACACCATACGAATTCTCAGCACCTTTCTGCTTCCCTGGGTGACTGCCCTGGACAGAGAGGGCACGATCAAATCACTTAACCTGAGATTCTCTGGATGGCAGCGGATGATGGAATTAGGAGGTAGGCAGACAAGACTGGGGAATTACTGGGGCATTTTAACGTTTTCTAGTGCCTGCCTGAAGAATTGTCACTGAAATTAGAGCTTTATAATGTTGGTTATACTCGAGTTCCTTAACATTTTTTTTCACCTCGTTGTTGCATGTGTGTCATGGAACGATGAGCAGTGCCTGTGGCCCCAAATGTGAAGGACATGCCATTTTTCCGTCTGATTTATTTAATTACTTTTGTGTCAGGGCTCCGGTGAGGGGCTCTACAGGATCCAGGCTCTGAACAGTGCAGTCATGATCCTCTGTCAGTCATGCTTCAACTCCATTGTCAGAGGTCTAATGTAGGGCTGAGGAACCTAATCCCAATGGTCATTTCTTAATTGTTGTGCTTTGCCCATATGCTTGACAATTGTATTTACCAGTTCTCTGTTAGTTTGCTGTTTTCTGTCACCTTTCACCTTAGACATGGTGAAAAACAAGCCAGTAATTTTGATAACCCAAGCTCTAATTGTAAGGCATGTGATTGGATTTCTGTAATAACCTCAGTGTCAGGGCTGCTGGAAAAGTGCCAGAGGTCTATTCCTCTGCTGGGTCAGTCAAGAATTGTTTTGGTTTTGGGATTTTTTTTTCCCCCCACATTTTCTGGTCGCCAGTTCAATACATAAGGGGAAAAAGCAACATCAGGAGAAGGAACATTTGTCTGAAAGACACAAATTTCTGGTTGAGTCTTGGGATTGTGTCCTGTGATTTGAACAGCAGCAGGTTATGTATCACACCTTTATGCCTCAGTTAGCCAAAGCCCATGTTGATCTGTAACATAGCAAAACAATGTTAGGAATTTTCATGATAAGCTGAAAAGGAGAGAAACTCTTCTCCTTTAAAAAAAAATAGAGGAAAAAGAAGAATTTAATTTATGACAAAATAAATTTCAGATGTAGGTCTGAATGTGTTTCTTCTGGTGGTGTAACTAAACTTTTCCTGGTTTTCAGCTCTAGTGAATATCCCTGAATGAAAGCTGAAGTGAAGTTCATGTATCATGGATGTTGAAACCAACAAGGTTGGGAATGACTGGTGAAAAAAATTGGAAGTGGCAGAAAAATAAATAGCTTTATAATGTATTATGCTCCTGTCTTCCACAGAAAAGTTTGTATAGATAAATGATATTGTATAATCAAGAAATAATGCTGTCCTCTGCAATCCTGGTGGCACATTGCTAAATATGTAACACAGACAGAAAGGAAATGCTGTACGGTTTCACAATGTTATCTTTGCTGATCATCTGCTCCCTGGAGACCTTATCAAAGGGCCATGGAAGTTACTGGGGATTTCTTCTTTCAGATAATTTTAGTCCATATCTGCATCTTCTCCACTTTTGTGCCCCTCTGATGTCTCCAGCAATCTGAGACAGGCACTGGGAAGAGCCTCTCCTCACGCTTTGCTTTTCTTGGAATCTGTAGAGTATCCTCAGAAACGAGACACTGTGCACTGGACCCAGCTGTATTTTCTTTGCCGTTGGCCTGGACAGGGTCCCCAGTTTCCACACAAACATACACAAATATGCACTGGGGTGTATCTGTCAGTAAAACTGCTCTGCTGCTGGGAGAACTCTGCAACAGGTTCCGACTTCCTGCAGCCTTTTTTACGGTGCTCGTCTCCTGTCCTGCATCTGCCAAGGTCTTGCCCAGGAACGCCCTCAGAAGCTTAGTGGGGGGAACTCACTGTTCACCAGCGTAGACATCCTCTTTTGAAAAACAGAAGCTCATTTGCCAAGTTCTCCAAATAAATGGCCATGAATTTTTTTTTTTTTAACTTTTTTTCTGGGGGGACAGATTATTATGACCGGTTTAAGGACAGCAGCAGTGGCTTCAGTTCATAGTTTATATATGTTATAAAGACACAACTGAGAGACCACACAGTAGGAAGACATTTGCCAGGGGAAAATGCATGGATGTGCCCTACAGAGTCTTTTCATGTCAAGGAAAATAGGTGCATTCTTTTTGATCATGACTGAAGTCACTAGTATTTAATTAACAAAATGTAAAGACTGTCAAAGAAAAGACAGGGAAGAAAGAATAGCCTTAGCACTTAGGTACAGGGATGAGAAACACTGGTGTGCACCTCAGGCTCTGTGAATGGTGATTACATTCTTTGTGCCTCAGTTGCCCAACTGTAAAATGAGAATATATTTTTCTTCAATTTATGTGTTTGAGGACATCTAAGGAAGGAACTAATATGATTTCTAACCCCTGGGTGTGCTCAGTTCCTGGCACCACAGGGATTTGGCCTCAGCTGGGGCACTCAGGTGTCCTTAATACAAATGCTAATACCACATTAGCATGGATATATGAAATAAATTAATCTTAAAAAAAAAAAAAAAGGAAAATCCCCACATGTACTAGACCTCAAATGAATTCTATATTTTGTATTCCAGTTAGTACATGATGCCATTTTTTACTTCTATAACCCCTCAAGATTGGTGGAAAAAATCACTCTTCTTAATGCAAAATTCTTGTAGGAAAGGGTATTTGTGTTAAACACTCACATACCGTGGTGAATTAGGCTTTTATCATACAGAATGTTCCCCACAGAGTATGCCATCCTGAAGGGGGTCAAGAGCTGTCCCAGACCATCCTCAGTGCATGGAAACGGCAGAATTTCTCATCAGGGTTATTTTTGCCAACAAATGTCCTGCCCATGGGACCACATTTTCTGTTCCCAGCTGGTGGCACCTCTGTTGCAGTGGTGGGCAGAGACTTGAGTGGTGGTTTCTGGGTGCCTTCAGATTCCAGCTGAAACCCACACAGGCAGCAGCACGTTCTCCCTCAAAACTAAAATTCAAGCAGCTGCATGGATTTCAAGCTGCAGGCAAAACAATTGCAAGTAGACTATGCTCTTTAGCTTTTGATGATTTGTCAAGTCTGGAATTCCAACCTATTCCAAGTCCCATTGACCGATGTCCTTCTGTCACCAGTGGGTCTGAGTTCCTCCCATTCTCCTCATTTTCTCTTAAATTTTCCTTTTCATTTTGCCAGGTGCTTTCACTATAGCAGTCAAGTCATGAGATGTTGAATGACCAAGGCCATACATATCTGGAAACTTGAAGCTAGATAAGCCATGTCCTTGGAGAATTCATGAACTCCTGTTCAAGGCCTCCTCTTCTAATCCAGCCTGCCCTCTCTCAAACCATCATGTTCAGCTGTAGAGGAGGATTCACAGGACTCGGTCATATCTTTATCCTGCATGGCTACAGAAATGCCTGTCTCCAATGATTAAAGAGAGCAAAAACCCAAATTTGTGCCCCTGCCCCTGCGCCCCACGGAGGGCACAAGGGAGCAGAGATCCACCTGCAGCCCCTGGAGAGTCTGTGATGGACCAGGGGGATGCCTGGAGAGGCTGTGGGACACCTGTGCTGGAGCAGGGTCCTGGCAGGGACCTGTGACCCTGTGGAGAGATGAGCCCCACACTGGAGCAGGTTTGCTGACAGGACTTGCGTTTTTAAGGGTTTATTTTATCTCTCATTATCCTGCTCTGAGTTTGCTAGCAATAAATTCAATTAATATCTCTAATTCAGTCTGTTTTCCCCATGACAGTATTTGCTGAGTGGTCTCTCCCTGTCCTTATCTCAGCTCATGAGCTCTTAGTTATGTTTTCTCTCCCTGTCCATCCACAGGGGAGTGAGAGCGTGGCCACCAAAAACTGTCTGTACAAACTCAAAACAGCTGTAATGAGCCAAATTCTCAGACATGTGGTAGCACCTCCAAGAAATGCTTGTGGTCTCAAGGAACTGGAGGCAGCCCAACTTCTGCTCACCAGTGAAGTCAGTGAAACTTCCTCCAAGCCTGATCTGGCAATTCCTGGAGTGTCTTTCCTCTCCCTGAGCAGATTTGGATCTTGTGGAAGGTTTTATGGTTAACAGCACCTAACAATGAGTTCAGGCAAGGCAGTTGTTGGCCAAATTTGAGTCAGGCTAGTTGGGACAGCAGAGAGAACAAGGAGACCCCATGAAAAATTCAGCGAGGTTGTTAATGGTGAGAAGTGGTGCTCGATGTTTGTTTTCTGCCTTATCTTGTCCCAAACAACCACATTACAATCCAATATTGATTCAGACGTGACCTTTCCCCAAAGCTGTGCCTAAACAGGTGATATCTGGCAAGATAAGGCTGGTGTGTACCACCTCTGCAGAGTTTTAATAATTTCTGCATGAACGTTTTAGCTCGGGACTGTATTAATTTAAGTGTTTTAAATGGTCTCCAGATGTTGCAAAATCGTTATTTTAAAAAACCCCAGAGACATCCACAGATTTTAAGAAGGCCACCAAAGGGTAGAGGAGAAAGTCAGATACTGGGCCTCTTATCAGCTGCAAGAAATATCTAAGTACTTGGCAAAGGAACATCATTCCCACAATGAAACCTGCGGAGATGCTGTGCCCCTGGGTGTGGTGGTAAGTCTCTCTGTCTTCTGCCTACTCTTTACTGCTTCCATCTCTCTCAGAGAGTGCTGAATCATGGTAATCAGCACTTCTGTTTGCATTGTAAATAAAATGAAAACAACTCCCTAATGGAAAACCTCGAGCTAAGGGTGCTGTTTTTGGGACTGTGCACATTTTCCACCAATGCACAAGTTGTGCATTAGAAACTCCATTCCCTCTGGCAACCCATAAAACAGAATCTTCTCCATTTTTTCCACCCCAGGAAACATTCTGTCAGCAATTCACTTGCAGTGTTCATCTATGAATATTGAGATGGGGTTTTTTTTTTTTGTGTCTCGTTCCTAAAATATTAACATAGGGTGCTCTGGGTATCTACAGTATACTACAAACTGTGTGAATAATTACAGCTTTAACAGCAGTGCGCCCAATCAGGAAAGCACAGAATGCTGGAATGGAATTTTCAATCCACAACAGGGCCTGTGACATTATGAATTTCTTCTTCTTCTGTTCTACCGCTGTCAGAAAACCCATTAAGCTTTGGTCAGATTCCAGTGAGGATCCAGAGAGGTCCAGAACCACATCAGTGTGGTGTTGGAAGTGCATCAGGACATGCCAGCCAGGAGTGGAAACAACTTTTACACGTGCAGCACAGAGGTCAGCAGCGCCCTAAATTTTGCTGCTGAAGTGTGTGACTACTGCAAGGATTCATGGTGCAGTTCCACCTGTCAGTTAAGCCATCTAAAATTAATGTTTCGTTGCAGCTTCCACGTGGGAAAAGTGTGAGCGCCGTTGGTGTCTCACTTATTGTTAACTCCTTAAGTTGCAATAACTTGACTGTGAATTTTTCATCATGTATGAAGTAGGAGAGGATGAGTCATGAGAAGGAGAATTCAAAGTGAGACATGAGAATTCAAGGTATCAGTGAACCCTTAAAGGAGACCTGGCAGAGCATGTGCAGCTTGGAGAAAGCTTTGTGCTCTCCAGGACAAGTTTCAAGAAGGAATTTGAGACGGAATGATGAATTGGCTCTGTGGACTTCCACAAAGTGGAAGAATATTGCTGGGAGAGGACTTCAAATATGTAAATCAGATCCCAAAAGTCATACTGTCACTTTAAAAATTAACTTACTTTTTTTTTTTTTTTTTTTTTTTTTTTAAATCTTGATATAT
>VZRL01006428.1:170616-185338 GCA_013397895.1 Origma solitaria | reverse complement strand
AAATACTGGAAGAGCATTCTTTTTACTTGGTTGTTTATTTCTCCAGTCTGTCAGAGTACATTCTGTTTTTCTTTTCTTTTTTTTTTTTTTGGTCATGACCAAGCTCTAAAGAGATCTTTTAATTAAAAGTGAAAACTGCTTTATTCCTTTTTGAGCTGGGGGTTCAAGAAAGCATGAAGTGTCATGAGATTCATGATAGAAAGGTTAGTTTTGGCAATACATATAAACTGCGGGTGGATTCTCTTGATTTTGTTTTTTGGGCTTTTTTTGTTTCAGTTTGGTGTTGGTTTGGTTTGGTTTTGGTTTTTGGTTTTTGTTTTGTTTGGCTTGGTTTGTTTTGTGGGGGTTTTTTGTTGTTGTTTGTTGGTTTTTGGTGGTCTTTTGGGGTATTTTGGTTTGGGCTTTTTTGTGGATTTGTGAGGTTTTTGGGGGACTTTTTGTTTGTTGGTTTTTTTGGTGGTTTATGTTTGCCGGTTTTTATTTTGTTTTTGTTGGAGTTTTGTGTTTGTTTTGTCTTCTACTTGTTTATGTGTTATTTGATTTTTGTTTTGATTTTTTGATTGGCTGTTTTGGGTTGGTTTGGTTTTTTTTGCATTGAGCCCAATAGTTTTTCTTTATTTCCAGGTTTTATTGACTTCCATGGAAGTGATGTTGGATAACCATTTGGTACCTGGGCTATTGTCCTTGTTCTGTGTTTCTTCCAGGAGCCTTCTGTTGGAGTAAGCAGCTCATTGCAACACAGATATGCTGCTCTCACATTCTCTCCTCTTGGCCATTGTAACCCACCCAGGACAAAATCCCCAACTCTGCTTAGCAAGTGCTGGGTGCCACTGATGTACGGACTTAATCAGAGTCAAAACTCTCTTTCGTGTGCTGGGCAGTTCTGAAACCTTGCATCCTGGTGGGAAAATGAGCCACAGCTTCTAGGGCTGCTTTAGGTGACAGCAAAATTCTCAGAAACAGAAGGGGAGGGGGAAGAAATCAATGAGCAGAAATTATTAGGGACAAGCAGGTAATCCCAGGAAGTGGGTGCTTTATCTACCTGCATTCTTAACCATTATCCATCACTACCAGTTACTGATCAGTACCTCCAACTATAAACAGTCTTTATTTGACTTTTTCTCATCTGTTGAGTACAGATGTGTAGGGTTCCCAAACATTCTTTCAGCTTAAGTGATTCCCTTTTTCATCCTGAATTCAGTCCTGTAAGACTGGTGCCGCTCCAGAGAGCTCAGGAGGAGGTTGCAATATGCTGAAAGGAAGCAAAAAAGTATTTTGTGTCCATATGATTGTCACCAATACATGGCAGGTTTGCAGTCCAGTCCATCATGTTTATGCAGGATAAAATGACAAATGTTCTCGCTCGTGATTAATTGATGAGGATTCCTGCACACGCTCTTGTACATTTCCCTCCACATTCAATTCCTTGGTAAGAAGTTGTGTTTTAATGGTCTCACTAGGAAGGGCTCCGAAAGCTGAAAAGGGACCAGTACAAAGTTTTATCATTTTCTCCAGAATGAAATGGAAAGAGTGAATGAATACTGTGCCGTTCTAACACCATGGCCAGTTTTTCCCTATGATGTTTTTACCTCTTGATTTTTAAGCAAGTGAAACAGAGAACCAACAGGAATATGCTCATGGCCACAGACATTGTCTAAATCTAAGCATTTGCGTATCTCCTGGTTAAGTTTCCTGTCTCTTCTGCCTTTTCACTTCCCAGAGGCCTCCACTGTCTATCATGGTGCAGATTTTGTCTGCAGGTTGTGTGAATAACTGCTCTAATAATACCTTGTGCAGGCATTTGCCATGACAAAAGTGCCCAAAGTTATTTTTAAACTTCACCATATGAAAAGACATCTAACTGCTAGCACTTGTGCTGCTGCAGCTCACTGGTACAGAAATATGTGCACAGTTAATTGCTGGTATTAGATTGCATCTTGCAATTTAGCTGGGACTGCACTTAATACGTTCTTTGAAATGGATATGCAAGTGTGTGCACACCATGTGTTTGTCCTGAACGTGAAGGGCCAGGACCACTGTAGTGTGTGATGCATTAAGCAGGGGAAAAAAAAAAAAAAGCAAACCAGAAAGATGTAGGTTTGGGCAGAGACTGCGACTCAGAGCAACTGTGGCTGCAGGACAATTGGGCAAACCTCAGTGAGGTGTGTTCGGGATGCTGAGCTGGAGTGGAAGTGGGAGGTGAGCCACAGCAGGAGAAGGCTGACAGGTGTGGGATCAGGGACAGAGGAGGTCTTCGCCTGTCCTCTTTGCTGTGACACGTTCAGAGTGGCTTAGATGTAAATTTGAATGTTAAGATGTTTTCATTCCGCGCGCTGTAATAGAAAACCAAAGAATCCCAGAGCTAATATGATTGCTCAACTACCTTAGCAACCACATAAATTTTATTAAAACACCGTCCTGCTTCCTCTGCCATAGCCTGTTTCGGATTTTTGGGGGGAAGTATTTGCTTCAAGTGTTCGTTAAACTGTAAGGAGATAGTTCTGCATTCCTGTTCAGTCTGGGGCCTCTTGGCTGAGCCTGCAGATGGTGTGATATGGTGGCTCACATGACACTGATATATATCCAATGAGAATGGAGGGGGGACCACATTATCCACTTGCATGGGCCACAAAGCAGCCAGTGGTTCCATGTGGCTGCTGCCATTACTCATTGACACATCTGATTTGCCAGGGTCTGCATGAATTTTATCATTCTAAAAAATGTCCTTGTTTGACTTCGTCATTGTGAGGTCATTCATCTTTTTAAAAGAGTGTTCTTACTGTTTTACTTGGTTATTTTATTTTTATTTTCTTGGTAATTTTTTATACTAAAACACCATTTCTGTTCTGTTTGGGTCGCCCCAGAATAAATCTTGTTACCCTACACAAGCAAGACTTGCCTGCACTGTGTTTTGCCAGGGCCTTTCTACCACTGCACATTAGGACATTCCCTGTCGGTGATGAAACCTTCACTGGGATTCATCTTTGTGTTTTCATTTCCAAGGGTGGTGCTCTACTTCTGTGCGCCTCTCAAAAAAGGAGGGTAATGAATCCACCCAGCTGACACCCAAATATCAGGTGTTCACGTGTGATTATTCTGACGCTGTCCCTGTTGCTGATCTGAATCGTCCATTTGACCCCAGTGCTGCTCTGCATGGGGTCCAAGGGGGTGAAATGGTTTGGAGCACTCCCAGCCCTACCCCAGACATCAAAATCCCTGAGTGTCTGATAGCAGCACTACGGAGTTGACTCCCTGAGCAGCAGAGATTGATTTCTCCTCTGAGTAGCCGTACCCTCCACAGAAGTATCCTTTCCAGTTATGTTTTGAAAGTCATCAGACATGCTGTTATAAATGATCACTGAAGATTACTGGAGATGCTGCAAAATAATAGTGAACCAAGAAGCATCTGTAATTTCCACCGCTGGTTTGCAATCATTACTCAAAATGAATCCTGTCTCAGTTGTAGGGCTAAACTTTTTTTTCTCCTTCTCTTCACTGCTGTGTAAGACAGTTGAAATAGATACTGTCTCATGAATTTTTATGCAAAAAGCTGAGCTGCAATCCTCTGTACCAACAGCTAGCATTCTTTGTGAAGATCAAGACTAGCTTAGAAAATACTGGAGAGGAGTCGACATTTCCAGTTACTGCGAGGCTGTGTTACAGCTCAAGTGGCTCTGAGATGTATATCTCTGATATTCTCTCTTCTTAATTTGCCCCAGAATAAATCCAATACCTTCTGCACAGCATATTTATCACCATTCCTGTTTGTTAGCAGAGGTTTTAGTGTTTTATGAGCATGGTCACCTCCATAGCCCTTGTTTTCCTGTGAGTCACGAGTGCCATAAATGCCCTCAGTGCGAAAGGACAGACATGAATCAATTTTAATGGAAAATGAGCTGTGATACCTGTGTTTTGCTGTATCTTCTGCACAAGGAATTGTCTCCACAATGATGCCCGAGGCCTTGCTCTGGTAACACGCACAGGCAGGTGGATAACTTCAGGCGTGGGAGCAAGCACAGTGGCTATTAAGCTGTGCAAGCTTAAATGCTTCATTAGAGGACATGGTAAACCTTCCATCTGACTTGGAGATAGCCCAGCACAAATTGTCCTGTGTGGGGTTTTTCCCTGACCTTTTGATCTGGGGTTGCTGCAGAGTTTTTGACAATAAACCAAGTCACAGCTGGCTGTGAGGAAGGGGAAGATGGGTGGCAAACCTCCAAAGTCTGCGCCTACACCCCCACGTTGAAAACTCAGGTGTTGCCAATCAGAGGCAAAACCTGTGAAGAATGTCAGTGGTAGGAGGTTGTCTCTTGATCTTGTATTTCATCCACAGAAAAGGCCTTTTTTCTACTTCCTTCGTCTTTCCTTAGTTGAAATTTCTGCGGTTTTGATGCTCTCTTTCAAGACTTTGTGCATTTCATGTAACATTTAAGAGCCTTGGGAAGGGAATGAGACTGCACCAAACCAAACTCATGGCATGGAGCTTTCTGAGGCCCATGTTGTGCTAACTCACTTTAAAAAAAAAATTCTAGAGGAACTCATGGCTACCTAAACTAGCAACCTCACCCCCTGAAGTGGGACAGAAACTGCACCTTCTTTCGAAACACGTAGGGCAGCCAGTGCTGAAGTCAAACGGCAGGGATGGGTTTTAGTCCTGGCTTTGGTGAAGAGGGGAAAGAAAAATGCATAGGAATGGAAGCAATTTTCAGAGTTTATCAGACACTACAAATACGAAACCATTTTGTTCTACTGCTCTTCTCTGCATGGTAACTTTTAGATATTCCCCACATATCATTTATTTGTTGATGAGAGGGTCTCATAGTGATTAGCAGAGGGAACTCAGAACTGCTGAGCTGCATCTCCCTTCTTTCAAGAGCTACGTGCTCTTCCTTCAGCACACTCTGTGGGCTGGGCTGGGCTTATTTTCATATCCATGATACACACTCTGGAGTGTTTTTGAAGCCCTCCAGCTGTTTGACTCCTGTGAACTAGGTGCTCTAATGCACTTTAAAGTAGGTCTGGGTGCGAAGTTTTTACTCTTAGGCGTCTACATTCTTTTCAAGAGCTCTGATTTCTAATGTTAGTTACTTAATTTCCTCACTCAGCACAGAGCTTTGATATAAAACCCCTTACCTCTTTCACAAGGATTCAGAAAGTAGTGAATTTAAAAATGAAAAATGTTTGGCTTTTCAATTGACAGGTTTGGTTTTAGTCACTATTAACACTTTCACATGGATCAAATTTAATGGTATCTCATTCACAACTTGGTTCCAGCAGCATCAATAGACTCTGCTCCTATCAGCCACCCCTTCTCAATAGTTTCTGCAAATGTGTAGGTTTTGGCAAGCTACAAATCTTGCAACATTTCCTACAGAAATTAAAACAAGAATTTCTGGGTGCTTCTGACAAATCACACATGATACCAAAGCAAAATGATTTGTACCATCTATTCTCAAAAGTTATTTTCTTTTATTCTTCTTTTTTTTTTTTTTCTTTTAATGTTCCCTGAAAACTTTTTTTTTGTAAATTCTGAATCTGGGATTCTTTAAATGAGCTTGTAATGAGATGGCTCTTTTCTATGAATTTGAGAACATCACTGTCAATTCAGATCAATAGTTCCTGAACCAACTGAGTTTTTTAATACAACCTACTGAAGAAGAAGGAAGTACTATGGATTTGATTGCTTCCTCCAGCTTTTGAAATGTAAAGAAAAACCACGGTATTTGAATAATTATTTTTTTCTCTCTCTCTCTCCAGGTTAGGCTTGTGCAGTGTGTATTTAGTCATTCTGGCTGATTCACAGCCAGCGGTTTGCATCTTGAAGAGCAAGCACAGGGTGTTCCTTGTGAGATACAATGATCAGTTCTGCAAACACTGCTTAAATGATATCTTGCCATATTATGGCAGCTCCCGCCAAGCACCTCTGTAAGTCAGGGGTTGTATCAGCATTTCCATTATAAATATAACATTTACATTACTACCACCTCCCTTGATTTATCTTGTGCTCCTGAGCTATAACACAGAATCACATTTGCTTTGTTCACTGCAGCTGTACAGTGCTGTAGATGGGGCTGGGGGCTCGGGGGATTTTTCTTCAAGTGCTCCCAAATCTCTCTCCCACACTATAAAGTGCAACGTTGCCTTTTCAGCAAATATTGGTGCTTTTTATTCTTTGCTTCAAGACATTATTCTGTTTATATGCTGTGTACCTGGGCTAAGGTGCATTTACAATTTACTGGTGCACGTACTGCAGGTGCTTTAAATCCTTCTGTTTATTATCTACATGGCCAGTCGGAAGGAACAGATGTCTTTCTGCACCAAGCACCTCCGTCTGAATTCTCCATGTTCCTGGTTTTGCCACTGAGCCACAACTCAGGTCTCAAAACACAGGATGTGGACAAGTGACAGAAAAGGAGACTGAGTCTAGGAATGCAACTTTATTGAATCCATGCATAATAAGCACCCACTGTATTCATAGTCCATTTATATATCATTACAGATGGTTAATAAATCATTAATACATGATGTTACAGACCCAAATAACAAGCTATTATAAACGGTGTCATTATTCTGTCAGCAAGTGGTGTTGGAAATTACATTTAGAAGCACACAGTTGGGCCCACTAGATTTCTGTGACAACTGACTTCCCAGTTCTTTCCTATTTAAAGCCATTAAAATGTCTAATTCATCACTGCTAAGCTATTTAGAAATGGGCATTCTGATATTCAATGCACCCCTTTATGGGGTTTACTGAAATTTTTCTCTCGTGTTTTTTTTCCTTCTGCTCCATATGATTTTGTACCTTCAACATTTCTTCTGAAGATCATCAGTGAATTGCTTGTTTGCAAGTGGTGAAGATGTTGTTATTTACTTTTTCTTTGACATGGGGTACAAATCGCTGGGGAAACAACTCTCTACTTTAGACCATAATTTTTTTAAAAATCCATTTGTTGGGAAAACCTGGCCTTGGTGTCATTGCCTCCCTCAGTGTGCAAAGCAGGGAGGCCAAGGGCAGAATAGGTGATTAGAATCTGCCAGACTGCTCAACCCTCCTTCACTCACTGCACGACAGGGTCGTGGAAGAAACCCCATTTTGCAGGTATGTAGATACACGTGGATTAAAAGAACAGTTCTTCATACTTCAGGCTGTGAATCCAGTACCTTTTAAATAATCACTTAAACTAAGAGAAAGCAGAAGTGAAGAAAAGAAAAAATTTGAAGTCTATTATTACAAAAACTACCCAGTAAGGTCCCTATATTTTTTTCACCTGCCAAAGCACCAGCAACTTTCTTCCCACCTCACGAATTATATTTACAATTTCCTTGTGGTTTTTGCCCTGAAGTCAATTTTCACTCTGGCAACTTTTCTTCTGTACTGTGCCTTGGCTCCTTAGGTCATTAACCTCAAGCAAGGAACTTTGTCAAATACTTTGAAAAACGAAGTCCACTCTATTTCCCTTGTCTGTCCTGGTGGCAATACAGCACTTTCAAAGAATTCCAGCAATTTTCTGAGGCGTGACCTGCCTCTCCTGAAACATGCTGGTATCTTTGCAATCTTTCAGCAAGCTGTGCTGTACCAAATGTTCCTCCATTTGATCTTCTTAAATATTTACTCAACTGTTTCCAGTGACTCTCATTCAGTTAACTGGTCTCCAGTAACTTGACAAACTCAGCCAGCTTGATGGATTGCTTGCTTGTTTTCCATAAAAATCTCAAAGTAAACAGTAAAATATATTTTATTCTCACAGCTTACAGTCTCTCCTGATGTAAAAAATTGCTAATCATTCGGTGGCTTTGGGGAAATACGTTTGGTTGTGTGGTAGAAACAGCTGGATGCCTTAAAGTACTATCGGAGAGGTAACTTGTTAAATAGCCACTGCCCAAATTTACTGTTATGTGCAATGAAAATACCATTTTACTCTCAAATGCAGTAGAATTCATGTTACCTGTGGAAATGTGGTGATCGTTACAAAATGATAATGTAATTGCTTTCTTAGCAGTAAAATACTTCAAGGAATGGAAGCTCAGGAGGAAGTGGGATGGCTTCTGTCAAATTTAAAATAGAAAGCAGGTCTATAATGTTGATCCACTGGATTAACTGCAGATCTGAATGGACGCAGTGGGCAAGGGGAGGCAGGGAATATTTCCGACCTTTATTTCGGATGACCAAAGCGTCAAATAACTTGGTGTCTGTTCTGTGATGCCCAGGAATTATCCTCCAAAATGAACAAACACGGTTTTGAATATATTCCTGGGCTGTTTTCCTGAGGCATCAATCACATCCTTGCCTCCAGCGCAGACCTCCTTTCCTCTCTCCTGCAGGGTCTGGCCCCTGCCTCACCAGCACAGAAGATCATTTTAAGTTGTGAGTGGAGGAAATTTTTAGACAGCTCTGTTCCTCCCCGTGTTCCCATCTCTTCAAAGCTCTCAGGCAGTGAAGGCACTCCTTTTACTTGAGCCCAGGGAAGTTTGAGTGTTTAGATCAGAAAATCCAGGCTTGCTCTCTGCTGTCACTGAGAGCTTTGAATGGCTGTATTGTGAGGCGCTAACCATAATGTCCTAGCTGGTCACTGATCTTTTCAGACACATTCTTCTAACTGGGGCATCCTTGCAGCATGACGAACAGAATAATAATTTAGGAAGAAAACACACTAAATCATCCAAAGGTCTCCAAGATGGTTAGAGCAGGGCAGAAGTTTTCTGAGAGGAGTAGGTGAGTGTGGGATGCAGTAGCAAAACTTTGTGGAGGCAACACCAGGACCTGAAAATTCCTGCGTGGAGGGGGGATGGCACATGTTTGGCATTTCTATTGGTGTTTTCTTGGACAGCAGAGAGAGACTAGTGAGGAAGTGAATTTTTTCCTGGTGTTCAGCTTTTCAGCCTTTTCTTTCCCCCTTCTCTTCCCCGCTCCCCCTCCCCTCATGCCATAGCACTCACTGGCTCGCAAACCGAGCAGCATTTTTCTTCCAAAGATAAAAATATTGAGGTCCATCTCCTTTGCATCCACCCCAGGGGCAAACCTTCTCTTCCTACGGTGCTGCAGTGGGTATAATTTCACACCTCAAAGCTTTACTCTTGCTGTTTGGCGATAACTAAATATGTTCCTCTGAAGCTTACTCTAATTTACTCCTGAATAAGTACCAGTCATTCTTGTTTGTTTGGCTACACTGGTTATCCAAGGGTCACCCCAAAAAAACAGATGGCACATTCAAGCATGTATAGATTAAGCAGAATGCAATTTTTTGTTGATATAAATGGTTTTTTTATTGAATTTTTTTTTTTTTTGTCAGAGACTAGCATTTCAATCAGACTAGTTTTCTTCTCTAAAACGTCAACACTCTATTTAATTTTCAAAAGCTGGGAAAGATTTTGTTTTTTCCTTCAGCCACTGGAAAGTTAAAGTTTTCATGGATTTTTGAAAGAAAAATTTAAAGGGAAGTATTTATACGAATGAAAAGAAATTTACTTTTTGAAACACTTCTAGGGAACCAAACTTTTCTTAATTAGCTTTTAACATACTGCAGCTATAAAGAGAACTTGAGATCTGTCATTTTGTAAACAGTATAGAAATTCTCCTTACACGAACTGGATTTGCTTAGATTGCCTATTTTAATATTGATTTTTTTATTTCTTGAGGAATCTAACACTGTCAATTCACTCTAGATAATATGTGTATGTATACAGTAGTGCTGCTGATCAGTTTTCTGATGCAAGGCTTTGCTAATGACTGTGGAAGAGACCTCTGCAAGACAAACACTGCTCCTGGGAGCCTGGGGAAAGGGGAGAAATTGAAGTAGGTATTGTTGTGTGGACATAAGTGCACACTTTAGGTCTGCACTGGAGGTTATTGCTATTTTATCTGTGATTGGAATGCTTTTTGGTCCCATTCTTGCATTTCTGTTACAGATGCTCCATCCATTTACATACCTGAACCCTTTCAATGCACTCAAAACATACCTTTAACAGCTCAGCCTGAGTTTTAATAACAAAAATCATCTTACGGTATGGCCATCAGCCTTCCAGTCAAAGGCTTCAAGTGGCGGAGCGTTTGACACTGCCCACTGGAAAATGTTGGCTAAATCTGACACAAATCTGTCCTTTCTTTTTGACAATGTCATGGCACACATTTGGTTTCAGCTGCTCACTGATAATCCCCAAACCTCTTCTCACTGATGCTGCTCTTTCCACCAATGCCAATCAACAGATATCCTCTGCACATATATCTTTAAACTCTCTATGCATTTTTTTTTGTCCTCCACTGGTCAGAACTTCTCCATATTCTTCCTCTGCTGGGTTATGATTACGACTCCTGTAAAGTCACAGCTGTGCTCAGTGGGTTTTGCAGCAGTCGCGAAGGCAGGATTCAGAGGTGATATTGCTGCTCTGTATTTCACTCTGTCAAAAGTTATGGATGCATATCAACACTGGGAATGGCACAGAAAGAGAATGGCTTGCACCTGAAATACATTGCTGTTTATTGTCCCCTTTCCCATTTTTATCTCCTGCATACCATTTCTTAGGAAGCTCCTCTTCATAATTCCTTCAAGGTTTAATTTTGTTTGAGGCAAACAGGTATTAAGATGCTTTCCACTCCTCTAGACCCGTTTTTGTTCATGATCCATGAAACTTGCATTTGCTCTTCTAATAATTCAGCAATTCCTTTGTTCATCCCAACACTTTTTATTAGCGTCACATGCTTCCCTGTATCTCTCCCTACACAAATTGTCATTTTCACCTCCTGACATTGGGAAAACTTTCCCGGCACAGGTAGAAATAGTTAGGAGAGGATGCAAAGTAAGAGGAAGGTTTCAGTTTCCCAAGCCTCTCCTTGCCCAGCGTGTGCGGACCTGATGCACTTTGTTCTCCGCAGTGTGTTAGGGTGTCCATTATCAACAGTGGAAGCTTGTTAACACAGTAACACGGAGACCGTCCATTATTCCTCCTGCTCCTTTATAAAGAGGCCATTAAAATAGAGCCCAAGCTCCTTTCCCTACACGTTGAATTTTGAACAAATTTAATTTCTATTTGTTAGGGAAACTTGTGCTGTTGGGGAAGGAAAAAAAAAAAAGTCAGATTGACAGTTCTGGAATACAAAGTCCTTTATTCATCCACAGTGCAGGTAGAGGAAGTGGCTGTTTCACTTGTCTTGCCAATTTTTGCTCATCTCTGACCTAGAGCTATCACCTCAAGCTTGGAGTTCACTCTCCACATCTTTCTAATCATTGGGCTCTCTGCTGAGGTAGGTGCCAATTAGCACAGGTTATTTTAGCGATGTGGACAGCTGACCATTACAAGAGGACAGAAACCATGGATTTTACTTTGTGCAGAGACAGTTCATCGCCATGGCTGTGTTGGACAAACTCGTGCTGCTGTTCTGAAATGGTTTGGTCGGGCTTGTGTCGCACTGCCAAGACATTCCAGGCATCTCAGCTCCACCAGCTGTGCTCATTTTCACACAGAAAAGGACAGTTTGTATTCTCCTGTCAGTGAACCAGCCACCACAAGCCTGAGCCTTGCCTCTGTCCTCTTTCTGCCTGAAGGTCTAAGTCACCCTGAAATATCACTGTCTGCCTAGAGTCTCCAAGACAGAAGGGAAAGAAGACCAAAAAAAATACTCAGGAGTGACAGGAACACATTGAAAAGCTCATTTTTCAGGTTCATGAAAGAGCTCACATTAAAAGATCATCCTGGTGGGTGGTGATGGTGGGGTTTATTTGCCACCAGGCTGAGAGCTACTGACAGCAAAACCAGGTGTTGTTAATCCCCAGAAACTCAACTGAAAGGGGAGAATATCAGGGTCCTGAGCAGGAGTGAATGAACTTGAGGTGATCCCCGCCTTGGACATATTCACTGTTTTAAAGTCTAGGCTGAAGTTAATGCATACAGAAGAATCTGGTGTGATTACAGATGTGCCCTGCATGGTTTGTTTGTACAGCAAGAGGCCTGGCAGTCCAAGGAGGCTTTGAAATGTGCTTCTAAGCCAGCAAATAAGGGGGTGGAGGACGCTGGCACTCTTGGGCAGCATTATTGACGTGTACACAGAGTTGCTTAGTCAAAGGAATTTGCAGCCAAAGGCTCCTCATTGAGCCTGGTGGGCAGTGGAAGCCCCACCTTGTTTGAAAACTTGAAAACATCCCAGGCTATAAATCTCACTCATTTGCATTTCTTTTCAGAGGATGAGGTGGAGCGTGGAGGATAGCAGTATTGATGAGGATTAAACCAGCAAATGGGATGAGCCTGTGGAATACCTAGTGCTAAGCCAAAGTGCTCTGAGTCTGATACATGCACCAAGTGAGACGAGGAGGCTGCATGAGGCATGGCTCACTTCATAGTGTAATTGTGTAATTGTTTTCATAAAGACAAAGAGAAATCGAATCACCATCCAGAATATGAAGGATTTTCCTTTTTTTTTTTTTTTAAAAATCAAATTTAAATAGATTTGACTAGTGTTTACTGTGTTTCTATCTTTTAGTTATTTTTGGTTGGGGAGGTGGTGTATTTTGGTTTTGTGGGGGGTTTTTTGTTTTGTTTTTTTTGTTAAAGTTTACAAACTCCACCTCTTGAAATTGGAAATTTCCCAACCTCTGTTCTTATCAGCTGCATCCATGACATGACAATGATGTAAAGTGGGCTCAGGGAACTGGGTGGGTCTCACCGTGTGGAGCATGATGTGTCAGTCTGACAAGTGTAAGAGACATTGTTTTCTAAGCTGATTTTTTTTTTTTTTAAACCCTGCTGTTCAAAAAAATCCCCAAAAATATCAGGCAAACCTTAAAGGGGAGAATTAAAAAGGACTTGTTTGCCTGCAGAAGAGTGTCCTTGAGAACAAGGTGCATTGTTCTCCTGCTTTAAAAAGGCAAGAGATACTTGGTCTGAAGCACTGGGGAGAGAAACAGATGTGATGGAGCACCCAGGGCTGGGAACTCCACACATCTCGGTGCACACAGCCAGGAAGAAAAGCTGTCGGCCACACTATAATCTCATCTGCAGATTACAATGACTCCACACAAGCTGCAGAGATCTCTGTGCTGGGTACTTTATGTTGCAAATGCTTGATTTGCAGCACGAGACACTGGTTGTACTCCAGGGAGTAGTTATCATATTGGAGTTGGTGCTCTCAGCATGGGTGGAGATGTTGTCGCCCCTTGGCTCTAAGGTCTCCACTGTCATCACCAGCAGAGCACTCCCACCCTAATAGCTCCATCCTCTTCCTCCCCCAGCATTTCCCCAAAACTGAACAAAGTTGCCTCCCACTCTATCTGATGGAAGAATGATGCATGTGGTGATAAAAAGCCAAATCAGACAAGGTCCCCAGAGTCAGGGGAGAGACTCCAACCTGCCAATACATTCTCCAGGCTTTGAATGGACCTTCAGACTACAGCTACAGCCATCATGGACATCTGGTAAGTCTCCAAAGATATAGATATATCTCTGTCTATCTATCTATCTATCTGTCTGTCTGTCTGCCTGCCTGCCTGCCTAGCTAGCTAGCTATACAGAGAGAGAAAGATGCTGCATAGTAAGGGCCTGACAGAACCACCTTTATGCCTGTTGCAAGGTATCAGGAAGAGAAGGTTCTCAGAATATTAAGAACAAATCATGTAGAGATGTCTCCATCTTCCATTCTTTGCTCAAGCTCGATATGCAGCTACCCCAATATCACTCTTAAGGTAGCAGATTTAATTTTAGCAGATTTCATCCAAAGCGAGCAGTTTTGAAACCACATGTTCATGGACTGAATCCTCTTTTCTACTCATGCTGGTTTTTTTTTCCTGCTAATTTATCTTGCTGTATAAGGACTTTTCTTTTTGGCAGCCACTAGAATCACTTAGTTATGAAGTATCCAGATTTTATCAGACAATTAGCAAGCCAGCTCAGTGTTTGTGTGTGTGCATGTGTGCGTCTGTTTGCATGTGTCCGCGTGGTAATTGATATTCATGATGTATGGCTGGCTGGCTGGAATATCTCACTACCCACACAGAATGATTGCTGGTGAGAAGGCCTTTTCCAGCTCGGTATTAGCATGCTTCATGTGAAATTTGCTTTGCTGACAGGCCTTTTGCTTCTGATTGTGCACTCCTGATGCAAAATGCATCATTGTGCCTAATTTCAAGCATAACAGCTCTGTAATAATCTCCCGAGGAGATATTAAGTTTTATCTATTTGTGCTGTCTTGGGTGATCATGCAAGTTGCTAGTGTGACAGCAACAACAAGACCTGGATACAGAGCAAACAAAAGAAGTCCCTGCCAAAGCCACAGACGTGTGCTCCAGTTGTGGTGGTAATAGATGAGATATGTAAGATGTCTTTTTAGAAATGCTGGGTTCCCAGCCTCTGCAGGTTAAATATTCCCCTCTGCCTCACGTCAGCTGAAGTGATGGTTTTGCCACCCAGCAGCCCCAGGAAGATAATAACTGTCAGTCACCAGCAATCCGCACTGCATTTATAGTAACAAATAGGATGCCAGCTTGGGGAGAGGATGATATTTGTACAAATATGTAGTAAGTGACCACATATTGCTGCAAAAGTTGTCACCCCTTTATGCATACATGTATGTCCAGACGCATGAAAGAGCTGAGTCTGTTAAACACCACCCAGAGCTGGATCTGGGCTTTAACAAAGGCATTGTAGCACAGTAATTTCTATACCTGCCTTGATGAAGAATGCGACACGAATGCGGAATCCCTGCAAAGAAATGCATTATGAGATTTTTTTTTTTTTT
>VZRL01006428.1:121226-163632 GCA_013397895.1 Origma solitaria | reverse complement strand
AAAAAAAAACAAAACCCAAGCCATTTCATGTCATCTGACAGGCAGCCACGCAGGGGTTGTGACTCTCATGATTTATTAACCTGGAATGGCTGTGAATTGACCACATAGCGGGACAAGGCTTTGTAGCACACTGTCAATCCCTTGGGCTGCAGAGCATACCTAAATATATTTTAGTGTTCAGAACAAAGCACCTCACTGATATCCATTGTTAATCCTCTACCCACCACCTCCACCACATCATTAGCTGGAAAGTCAGGCTCTCATCAAATTGAGAGAAAAACAAATAAAAATACATGAGAGAACAGAATGTGGGTGAACCTGAAGATTTGTCCAATAATTATTACCTCAGTTGAAAAATAGGAGCAGTACTTTGGAAAAGAAACCACATCTCACTTGACTATTTGACTACATTGTCCTAGGGGCCTTGGTTGAAGTTCTGACAGCATTGTCAGCACTTTTCTTATTTCAAGCTCACTGAGTTTCCTGCTGTGGCAAAAAAAAAAAATCTGGCTAAAAAAAGAAAACTGTTAGAGCTTAAAAGCCCTCTGTTAGCAGAAGCCAGCAGTGGAGGCCTTGGTTGATGAGTCACTTCACACAAATAAGTGCCACTAATCAATGAGAAATACTATAAGGGGCACTCACGGGCAGGAAAAAGCAAAATCAAAGATGTGGGAATGCTAAGGGTGGGGAAGATGGGGAGGGCTGTGTGCATGTGTAAGTTTGTGTGCTGGCGTGTGGGTTCTTCTGTATGGGATCAGAGAGCAGTTGGGAAGTGGGATGGGGCATTGGAGGAGGCTGTTCTGGAGGTAAGGACAGGTCTCCAAAAACCCTGTGGCCTGCAGTCTTGTTTGTGATAATACCTCATCTGAGGGATTCATAGCGAGGAAGGAAACCTGACATTTTCATCACATATTTATGACCTGCTGTGGAGATTAACGTTTCATATGCATTTGGAAATCCAGTCACTAACACAACTGGCTTTGTTATGCTTAGCATGGATTCTGTCATTATATATCTGTTAAGTATGTATTGGCAATTTATTGACATTGCTATTCAAATTAAATTCTTGAGTAATTAGTCACCAGTGGATTTGCTTTCCCAAGCTGCAGCAATATGTCTCAAAACCTTTTCAAGCTTCTTCCAAGCTTCACTCATTGGCATTTTTCCAAGATGTTTCCTAAGAACAAGCACTGAGGCTGATATTTAGAACATATGGTGATGATGTGTTTGTATGTTCATTAAATCAAGATACCAATGAAAGAAAAGTGTAAGGCTTTCTATCCTTTTAAATGAAATTGTCAACCTAGATATCTATTGCCTTTGCTGAAATCCAGCCTGAAATGACTTGTAAGCAGTGCTCTGTTATGATGACAAATTAATTCACATCAGACTTTGATCACTGCTTGAAAAGTTTTCAGGCATCAATTTCCAGCAGTTGCATTTAGAAAATGAGAATTCAGTTTGGAGCCTCAGATTCAAAACAACAGAAATAAAAGTACCTTCATGTAGCTGGTATGCACACCTCCAGAAAAAAAAAAATGCAGGATATTCAGTAGAAACTTCTTCTCTGTGCGAGATAAAGAATTTCAGCAGCACTGGCTGATATGTGCAATTAATGTTCTACATATGGCTCGCTTTGCACAAAGCCCCTCACGTTATTGTTGCTCATGTGCACGATTGCATGCACTCACACAAAATATATCTGTCTGTCTGTCTGTCTGTCTTCTTCCATTGGTCTGCCTCCTTGCCATGTAACATGTCAAAAGGAAATGAAAAAATGAAGAAAGGGAGCAGGGGGGAGCGAATCTGTCTTAAAATAGAATAGAATCATATTAGCCAGCCTAATAGTGAAGGTGCATTTTGGAAATGTGGTTCTGTATATCTAATGTTTACCACTTGACTACTCATGCCTCAGGCTCAAAATGCATAATAATGCAAATTAAAGCACAGAAAAATGGAAGAGCCAGAATCTCAGAGATAACCACACCTAATGCAAAGTACAACAGAACATCTGCTCTTTAATTAATCTTACGTAAAGATTGAAGCTGTGCATTAAGATGCAGAGTGTTTATGACAACAGTTTTTTTTGTAGTTAACATGCTCCTGGCCTCCCCCATGTAATTGTTTCTGCTTTGTAACACACATAAAGCTCTGATAAACAACAACAGCCACCTAGAAATAAAAAAGGGATGGTAGGAAAAGGGATGGTTGAGAAACTCAAATTCAGAGTGTTTCCAGGGAAGCACAGGAGTAGCATTTAAGTAAGTGGAAGTGGATTTTGATGATGACGAGAAGAATCCAACATCTGGTTTTGAGAGTGCACTGATGACAGCTGAAATCCTATGATTAAGATTAAAAAATAAAGAAAAGCAAGAAAGACCCTGAGGTTCTCAGTTTTTAGGTGGTCAATTTGAGCTCTGCCTTAGGAGTCAGATTTTCAGAAAGCATTTTGGCCTCTTTTCCACTTCTTTTCTGAAAATGAGAGCTACTTGTAGGTATTTTGATCCAGCTCCCTCAAAGCACTACTGATTTCTGAAACCCTCTACCATTTATACAGTTTCCCCTTCATTATGAATTCATGCAGGTGTTTGCATGGATACAGTTGCTAGAAAGAGCAAAAAGTATATCAGGAACCTGCTCATTCATCTTGTTAAAACAGTTTCCTCATTGAAGGATTATTTATTTTATTGAAAAAGTAATTTTGCAGTTATCCACATGGATATGTCTGCACTGTGGTGGACACACAGGGTGGAGATTCATTTGGAGAAAACCTGACAAACTAATTTGCTTTCATCAAGAAAACTGTAAAAACAGTTAAAATCCCTTTTTGGCTTTTGTTGGGTGAAGGGGGTATGAATCTTCTCTTGGCCTCAGTACAAAGGTGAGCAAGCGAGTTGCCACAACAAAATACGAGAAGAAATATCAGTAGGTCATCCTTCTTGTTGGCTGCAGTGCAAAATGCCACCGCCATCAGGGGCTTCATCAAGAACCCATGAAAGCTGACAGGTTGTCTGTCAATGTGGCTTAGACCTCTGGAGAGAAGAAAAAACTTCCTTCATCTTTATTCCCTTTCTCAGAGCAGTGCAGGCTTGGACACAATCTGACACTCAAGAGGCAGACACTTCCTGCGCATCCATCTGGAGGAAAGATGTTCTCGTGTAGATTTGTGGATCCAAATCTCATCCTCTACAAATTCAGTCCAAGTCTGAATGAGAAGCTCAACTTTGTGTTATTAGGAGATGTTTAGCTGCAAGACATATACCAGGTGTATCAGCTGTGAGGTAAAAGGAAAGGAGGTGAAAGATCTGTAAAAATATTATCTGGTTTGTGACTTGGTTGTGTTTTCCTAAAATAGTGTTTGGGACCGTGTGAGGCACCTTGAAAACTTTTCACTTGGTACAAATGGCTGGAGTCCTGAATAAAAATTACAGGATGCACTTTAGGCTGAATGAAAATAGGTTACCTGCAGAAAATGTGAAGCTGGCACGTGGGCTACATCTGTCAAGAATAATTTTTATTTGCCTAAATATGTATAACGGAGGAAGACAGATAAATTGAAAGAAAAATGCCATCACAGTAGCGTTCACTCTGGCAAAAGGTTTGTAAACAACATAAAATAGCTGCCTCTCCCAAATGATAGCTTTCCTCAAAGTATGTCCAATCTATATCTGTGTATATATGCACATCTATATAATCCAAAGGTAGCCTTTTGCCATGGGAATTGTCTGCAATTATTTTCCCCTTCCACGCTGTATTGTAATTAGTGATTTCTGTGTCATCATGGAATGATGCAATGTAAATGCAGGCTTTCTGCTCATCCACTTCTTCCCATGTGTAGTTTTATTCCTCCAGCTGAGCCTGTGCAGCAGATGCCAGCGTTCACTGTAATGAGATACTGGAGAAGGACCTAAGCTTTACCAGCATTTGAATTACTCTGGACTGCTCATCACCACTCCTTTAATTTATACCCTTAGAGAGATGGCAATAGGGTCTATGTCTCCTATGGAAGTGATTTGAAATCTTGCCAAGAAAGGGCCTCAGTCCCTTCCTCCTTATAGTCCTGGCACGTAAAACCACAGGAGAAAACAAAAAGCATTTGTGAGGAGTCATCCAGGAAGAAAGATTAACAATATAAACCAAAGGAGAAGAGAGAAAAGACCCTTTCCTCATTGAAAGTGGGTCTGTGCTTATTTTAATGGACCTTTTACAGTCCCTGAATGTCCTCTAATCTGAGCGTAATGCTCATTGCTGTTTCTGCTGCTTCTTTGTTCGACATCCTGCCTGTTCTGCTTGTGGTTGGGCGAGGGGAGGGGGAAGTGCAGTCACTGGCCAGCTTTATCTTTGTGTGAGGAACAAATGTTGTTGTCATCCTCAAGGTTATGGAGCATGTCTACTCCGCAAAACAAAGGGGTAGCCAGGGCCTTGTTTGTCCACCTAGTTCTCAGCACGCCCTGGACCTCTCATGAAAAACCAGGAAGGTTTCTAATTTTTTCTTTTCCTGAAACACTTCAAAGACTGTGAGTAGAGGAGGGAGATGCTTCCCCCGCTTCCTATAACCCCCCCCTTTCCTCTCTCCCCCGGCCATCTCTTTTGGTTCTGAAAATTGTGTGGCTTTAACCTTGCTTGTCTAATAATGGGTGACCTTGACTAAATGTGGGTTGGAAGGATTTCAGAGTTGGTTTTATCAGGATTAGCTTTTCATCTGCACAGAAGTATCCAAGGAAGTAAGTCATCTCATCTTCTTTCACCTTAGACTCCGAGCTTTCTCCTTTAGTTCTTAGAACAGTGAGGAGAAAATAGACTGAATTATTGCGATGGGCATGGTGATATCACACTCAGAGCAGCACATGAAAGATGAAGCCACAGCTCGGCGAGGGGCTGGGGCTCGGTGCGGTAGGGAGCACGCAGCTGCCTCGTGCAGGAGTTCAGAGCTCTCCTCTTCCAGCACCACGCACTCCTTTTCATGTGCTCTCCGCACACGCATCCCCACAGCCTGTGCTCGGGGAAGAGCAGAGGAGGAGGGTTGTGGAGACCAAGTATAGAGGATTTATACCTCTTCATGTCTTCTCTGCTTCTTTGGAACACAAACCTACTTGGAAAGATTGGCTCGGAAAATGAATACCCAGGACGCTGCTCTCTGTTACTTTGCTGTGAAATTACTTTCCTGAATGAAAATATTTAATTCTTTTGAAAGCGAGCGCTCAACATCTCTGGAAGTGAAAATACTGTGGAAATCACAAAGGAAAGAAGGACGAGGGATATAAAAGCTTTATGTCTCTAAATGTTAGTGAGGCTGAGCTTCTTTTACTTCCTTTTTTTGCATGTTTGTGTGACAACAATCATAAATGCTCTTTTTAATGTTGATACGATCAGTGCTGGAATCTTCTCGTTGCTTGCATTAGATTTATGTTTTATCTACATTAAACAGCCAATAATGTGATCTTTAATACATTTGAGAGCTTATGAACACCCTGAGCTAACAGACTCCAGTTGTTTAGCAGCCCCAATCCGCTATCATCATCACCTCGTGTAAATTTCTGACTTCCATGGAGGACTGCCTCATCCAAGATGGCATAATATAAAATTCCCTCACAGTGAGCCAGCTCCTCAAGCCTTTAGCCTTGATCAGCAACACCTGATTCTTCACATGTTCTCCATGCAGCTCCCTTCAGAGCAACGTGCTATTCCATATAGGAGAGCTGGCAGGATGTATAAACCTCAGCGAAGACTGATAAAATGCATCGGACAGATTTTTGGATGTAGCTGGCACCTTTCTCTTTTATAAGTTCCTACTGCATCCATCACAGGCATTAAGGGATGAAGTTGTTCCCCATAAATAAAATTAAACAGGCAGCCTCAGAAGCCAATGGCCAATCTGAGTATCTAAGAAGACACAGGACTGTGCACCTTGGTGACTGTGACCACCAGTTTTTCTTGTTCAACCCACCAGACTGAAACAAAAAAGTCTCTTGTTGGAGGCAGCCACAGCCCTTTGTTGTTCACTGCAGCTCCCTGCCTAAAGTCTGGTATGTGTAATATACAGAGAGCTCTGATGTGCTCTAAATCAAAATGTCCAAACAGCTCCTGGGTATTCCTTTAATGGAGTCACAGACATTTTGTTGTGTGGGAAAGGGAAGTGAAGGGACTCTGGAAGAGGGGTGAGGGGTCATGCAAATTTTGATTGAATTTTCTTTAATAAAATACTGTACACCTCAGACAAGTAACAGAAATCTGTGAAGGAAAAGGGGGTTTAACTGTGACTCCAAAAGAAGCTCCTCATGAGTTTTCACAGGAAGATAAGCAGGTTACACAGAACAGGGTATGGATTCCATATTTCATTCTTCTCTTACTCACTTATTTAATCTTTCCTTGCTCATGACTTACATCAGTGAACCTAAACAGAACAAGCCATTGAGATGTCTTGCTGCCATTTTACATCCCCACAATTCTCTTTCACATTGAGTAAGAGTTTTAAAATGTAGAATCTGCTGCAGCTCTGCCCTTCCTGAAATCAGAGGAAGATGACTGTGTAGAATCAAATCGACATAAAGTACCTTGGAAGTTCTCCCTTTTGGACCTGTAATTCAATATTACTTTTTACTCCAGAATAGGACCACATTTTAGGTCAAATTATATCTGTTTCTGACCATTGTCAGAAACAGGATACTGGTGGTCTGGCTCATATTGGTGTATAATGTAAACATATGAACTTATACAAAGCCACATATTAAATAAAGGTGCTTACCTTTTCCAAACTTCATTGCTGTTATATGCTGTTGAAAAAGAGATCAACACTGCTACCCAGACCTGTCTTTGTCACTCTGATCTAGACTCTAAACCTGTTTCTGAAATCCACCTGGGTATCTAGTCCTTGGACTGAGGTAAACACATCAAAACCAGAGTTCTTAGGTGCGCCACTTTCTGAGCTTCTGCATCAACCTGTTTACATGATCACAGTGGAAAACCACCTGTCTCTTTGGGAGGTCTTCATCTTTCTTCACAAACTCAGACCCATGTTATAACTTAATCTTCATATTATTTTCACATCATATTTTACATGACTGTGTTTTCTTTACCTGTCACCCATGACTGGTCAGGCTCCTCACACTTTGTGCTGTAACACAAATATTCTGGTCTTTGGCAGAGACTTTGGCCATCTTGTCTCATTCTTATGAATCTCTCTGACCTGTCATTTGGACCAAAACTCCCTTCAGTTAGTATCTATCCACTTATTTTTCCTTCTTTAGCATTTAGGATGCAGCCTGCTTACCTTCCTTGACGAGGCCCCTCAGACCTTTTCGACCCATTAATTCTGATTCACTGAAAGATACTTCACTAAGATAACATCTCTCATCCCTGATCTTCACCTTTTGTGTCTAATATCACCAAAAGGGAACCTTTGTGTTTTCCTTGTGCTGCGGTATTAATTTGAAATGACGTCTCCATTAGTATCTGCCTCATCTTCACCACAAATCCTTGATGAAAACTCTACTTTAAAACAGTTTGTATGGTCCCTGCTATGGGGACTGAGTGGTTGATATGTGGGGATGGCTTCTCCTCACAGGGCCTAATATGGCTCTGCTGTTTCTTTCTCCTCCCCCATTAAACCTTTCCATCCTTTTTTTTCTCCTTCCCCACAGTGGCTGTTTTTATCTGTTGACTTTCTAAGCCTTTCATACTTTTTTAATGCTGAGTTTGGACAGAACCTACAACAATGAATTCTTAGCTGAGACTCTGAGAACTCCTGTGACCTCTTGGAATAGAAATCAGGAATATATATTTCGAGAAAAAACATGTGTTACTCTGGGGTCTTGCAATTAAAAAAGATAATACCATCATAAATTTGAGCAGGAACTCCAGCTCTGTACTCAGTTTCATCTGCCACAGTCCTCTTGTATGACCATTAGAGAGTTGCTTAATCTAACTGATTTTCAACACTCCCCTCAAGACTGATAAACATTCATTAATATTTTGTTATGGTTTGAAGTTATAAAGTAGTGCACTGACAAGTCATAGCAGTATTTAGATAAAAATGCAGAGAAAATTCTTGATTAGCTGGATATGCAGTGGAGAAAACAAGTTTATTGTAAGTAACAGTATCTATGATAGTTAATGTCTGTGCAGAAGGATGATGATGGAAAGAAATATCTTTCCAGTGTCTCAGCAATATTTCCTTAGCAATCAAGAAATTAAGGTTGAGATACAAACATTTTTCTTGCTTTGTGAATGACTATTTCCTCTAAGGATCTCCTGAAATGTGAGAAGTGCAATAGCTCTAACATTTCTTTTCCCATACAGAATTAGTTTGGTAAGCAAGAAATAAAATTAAACCCAGGCATAGCAGTATTTTAAAAGGGAAAGGCAGTAGCCTTGAATTATCCATGTTGATTTGACAAAGCCAGTGATGCTGCAGATATGATACACGGCACTGCTGTCACATCACCAAGTGACATCTTTTTATCCAAAGTGAAAATGAAATCTCAAAGTGAAGGAGTTCTGCAAGTCTTCTCGTGCTGTTTGCAAAACATCTAAAACTCACTTTTGTGCAGTAAGGTGGATGTTTATCAGAACTTTGCTTTAAATTAGAGGCTGTTCAGGTAGCAAGGTCTAGCTGAGGTTCCCTAACATTCTTCTTACCTAGGACCCTGTTGCAAGAACTTTTAACCCTGTCAGACACGAGTTGTTTGGCTTGAAATTTTTAAATGTCACGTATTAGCAGCTTGGTTTTGTTTCGAAGATACTTTCACCAGTTAAATTTTTTTTGAGAATTGTTAGCAGAAGGAATGAATCCATAATAAATATTTTACCATAGCTTTCATGGTAGTCCTGTTCCTCTTTGTTTTGGAGATTCTCCTCTGATTTGCCAGGAATGTTTTCCTGCTAATACTCTATTTCCTGTTAATACCCAGATCAAAACTTCCTCCCAAGGTCCTTTTCAGTTTCTCTGTGCTCAACAGAAACTTCTTGAGTTATGACCGACCTTCTGTGGAGATTTTGTCTGCACTGAGAGATGGCTGCCATTGACAACAGTGTGTGCAAACCATTGCCAAGGAGAGGCTGACCAAGGTAAAAACATTGCTGAGCTTCCTCGTCAATCACTACCATAGCCTGCTGAAACTGGAATTTAAAAAAAACCCCAGAACTCCAAAAGAATGCCAAACCCAAACCCACAACAACAACAACCAACCAAACAGAAACCAACCAACCAAAACCTCCACCAAAACCAACATTAAAAAAAAAAACAAACCAAAAAACATAAAACTCAAATGACAAAACAAAACCCCACCAGAAAAAAAAATGCAGCTCTTAAATGAGCAAACTTGAGCTTGTGGCAGCCTGGTCAAGACATACAAATGTGGGACATGTGGAAGAAAACCGAGTTTGATCCTTAAGCTGAAGTAGGCATTGTTAGGTACTCAGTGGTTTCTATGCTGAGATGTTGTTTGTAAGAGCTATTCTTAGATTAATACTAAGATCTTAAACATTCTGTTTAACACAGCTCTTGAAATGGGCACAGAAATCAGGATATGCAATGGGCAAGTAAATTCAGGCCAGTGTTTGCCTCGTGGATCTTCTATAAACTTATAAGCTATACGCAGACAAAAAGAAAGATTGGAAAATTTCCCCAGCCCATATAATTTCATCAGCATGAGAAGAGAGTACATTCATGTACACACAAATGTGTATGTAAATATACAAAGGAATATATTGGAATGAATTTGCTTTGCCCATCTACTTCTAACAACTTTTTTCAACAGCTAAATGATACCAAATCATAGCCAGAACACAGTCAGAAGGAAAGACCAGCTACAAGCAGTGCTAGGGTTTATGAGATTGACTTTGCTTGGTTGACACCACTGAATAATTCCCTTTGCTCGTTTGTTCTCTTGTAATTCTGAACCTGTTAGTTTGTTAATTTATCATATGTCAACTCTTCCACAAGGAGGCCAGAAGCTGGAAGAGGTTTTAGCTGGTTTTTTTAGAGGTTTTTCAGCCTCTGTTATCCAGTTCTTGCAGGTAGGACATGACCATTCTGTCTGCGTTGTTCTTGGGGTCTGTCCTGGGAAAACATTTGCTTTTATTATAGGACTGCCTGAGGTCCAAAGGTGCTGCAGGTCATATATGAAGGTAGCAACTTCAAATGCAATTTGCACATAAGGAACTGAGTCAACGGGAGGTAAAACTGACATGGCTTAAATAGGAATCCATCGGAAACAACTCCCAGTCCAGTACCCTAATTGTCCAACCAACCTTCTACTTCAGCTGACATTCAGCTGAAGGCATTGGTAGAGTGTTGAAGGTACAAATACATAAAATACCCAACCCAGATATGGGTGTGCGACAACACAAGAGGACATCAGTGAACCAGGAGGTTCCTGCAATGTGCTGCTGACAACTTCCTCCTCCAAATGCTGGAAGAAACGATTGGAGAGCTCTCACCAACAGTGGGGAATGTGAAGCTCAAGGGAAGCACTGGCTGCAGTGACAATGAAATGCTCAACATGACGATTTTTGGGGCAATGTGGAGGGTCTGCAGCTAACTCACTACTGTGGGATTCAGGAGAGCAGAATTTGGCCTCTTCAGGGATCTGCTTGGTAGAATCCCATGGGATAAAGCCTTGCAGGGAAGAGAAGCCCAAGAAAACTGGTTGGTATTTCAGGATCTCCTCTGAGCTCGCGAGCAGTGCACCCCAGCAAAGAGGAAGTCATACAAAAATGCCAGGAGACCTGTGCAGATGAACAAGGAGCTCCTGGACAAACTCAAACTCGAAAATGAAGTCTGCAGAGGGTGGAAACAAGGACAGGCAGCCCAGGAGGAGAAAAAAAAAAATTGCCTGAGCAGCCAGGGATAAGGTTAGGAAAGTTAAAGCCCTGGTGGAATTAAACCTGGCCAGGGACATCAGAGGCGAGAAGAAAAGCTTCTAGAGGTACATCAGTGATAGAAGGAAGACATGGGAAAATATGGGCCCTTTCCAGAAGCAAATGGGAGACCTGTTTACCTGGGACATGGAGAGCTGAGGTACTCCATGACTTTTTTCCTTGGTCTTCACCAACAGATTCCCCAGCCACACTGCCCAAGCGACAGAAGGCAAGGGCAGCAGGGACTGGGAGAATGAAGAACTGTCTTCTGTAGGAGAAGATCAGGTTTGAGAACATTTAAGAAGCCTGAAGGTGCACGGATCAATGGCATCTGCTGAGATCCTGAGGGAGCTGACAGAGGAAGGGTCTAAACCACTCTCCATGATATTTGAAAAGTCATGGCAGACTACTGAAGTTGTCACTGAGTGGAAAAGGGAAACCCCCAATTTTTAAAAAGGGTTAAAAGAAAGACCAAGGGACCTGCAGGCCGGTCAATCTTACCATGGTGCCTGAAAACATCATGGAGCAGATTCTGCTGGAAAATATGCTAAGACACATGAAATATAAAACATAATTGGTGACAGCCAACACGGCTTCACTAAGGGCATATCACAAATTTGGTGGCTTTCTCTGGAGGGGTGACAATGCTGGTGGGTGAGGGAAGAGCAGCTAACATCATCTACGTGGGGCCTGTGAAAATCATTTGACATCATCCCCCAAATTATCCTTGTCTCTGAACTGGATTTGATGGATGGAATGCTGGGTGGACAGGCAATTGGCTGGGCAGCCTGCAGTGCTGTGTTGAGCTCTGGTGTTCCCAGCCTAAGAAGAACATGGAACTGTTGGAACAGGTTGGAACAAGAATTACTACATTTTTTCTGCGGGGAACAAAAATTCTTAGAGGGACGGAACTCCTCTCCTAAAAAGACAGACAGGGAGAGTTGGGGTTCCTCAGCCTGGAGAAAAGGAGGCTCTGGGGAGACCTTAGAGCACCTTACAGTACCTAAAGGGGCTAAAATAAAGCCAGAGAGATCCATTTTACAAGGGCATGTATGTACAGCACAAAAGGATAATGACTTTATACTGAAAGAGGGCAAGTTTAGATCAAACACTTGGAAGAAATTCTTCCCTGTCAGGGTGGGGAGGCCCTGGCACAGGGTGCCTACAGAAGCTGTGGCTGCCCCTGAATCCCTGGAAGTGTCCAAGGTCAGGCTGGGTGGAGGTCTGAGCCACCTGGGATAGTGGAAGGTGTCCCTGCCCATGGAACAGGGGATGGAAGGAGATGGTTTTTAAGGTCCATTCCAACCCATACCTTTCCACGGCTGGGTAATTCCACGAATTATTTGTTTTGCACAGCTCGGAGGTCAGGTCATTCTGCAGCCAAAGGGAGGGCAGGAAGCAATCAGGCATTGGGCAGTTTCCCAGTGAGAGACTTCATTAAATCACCTTCACCCAACATCTTCACTGCTGGCTGGACAACTGTAAATGGTAGTTTATTACTGAAAACTGCTCCCAAGAAAGATGATCGTCTGTAGGGACAGAATGTTGAGCATTCAATCCGAGATCCCAGATTCATACTTACTATTTACATGTTCTCAGAGTATGGTGGTCCAAAGCGTTCTTTACTCAAAAATAAATCTTCGCTTAACTAAGCTCATTTTCTTCTTTGTGAAGTCCAATTTGCTGTAGCTCTGTTTATGTAAGATACAGACGAATCTTATTAGGAATATTGGATTACAGTAGTCTTGACAGATTAAAACAATTGCAGGAAAGCGTGGACCTATTTACACACTGGAATGTACAAGACTATATCGTGACCATGCCAACACTACCCCAGATCAGTAACAGTGATTTCTGTTAGGAAAAAAAAGTCAACATTTAACACATGGTGATATTTGAAACTCTGTGTTTTTTGCAAGTTTTAGAGAAATGTGGGGTATTAAACTAAAAATTGTATTGAACAACCAGATTTACTGACATGTAAAGCCTTTAATAGTACAGTATAATACATATTTAGAAATTAAGTTCTTTAACTCTTCAGAGACTGAAAAAAGTACTGCTTATAATATATACACAGTACAGCTGTATCAAATGATTTCATCATCAGAGTCCCATTTTACTTTTTACTGAAAGATGGTGAAATCTGTGCCTATCCCACTGGGTAGAAATATTTATTATGTTAAAGCCTTCATGATGACCAGTGGAGGTTAAGACAAGATCAATAGTTTGCATTTGGCCATTATTTGGTTTTTTTAAGTGAATCTGTAAGAGATATTAATTAGCCTGTCATTTTACTCATCTTCTCATGACATGTCTTAACATATACAACATAATGTCACACATGCTTCAGTTAATTTTTATGGATTCCTCAAACAAAGAGATTCTGGACCCAAACCCTTTTTCTGTTCTGAGAAATCCATCCTTCTCTTGCATGAATGAAAGCATGGAAATATACTCCACTCTTACTAATTCAAAGAGTCATTAAGCCACTTTACTAAGCATTTTTAATACTTGTTTTTAAAGGGCCTCTTTCTAAGCTGCTGTTTTAGTCAGTCTTTGTGAAGCAAATTTCAGATAGTTTTAGATAGTGTTCAAGAATTACTCAAAAGACAGGAACTGATTACTTGTGTTCTTCTTTTAAACTTTCTTTCTCCCTGTATGACCTCACAGAGACTTGTTTTTGGATAATGAAAGAGATAAAATTAAGCGGTGGTGCACAACATCTAAAAAACTCCTTGGAGTTTGAATGGGAGTAGTTACAAGAACCTCATTGTCTAAAAGAGGTGAATTGTACTTAAGAGCTACGTGGAAAAAAACGCTCAATAAGGTATTATGGGATTTGTACACAGTTTCTCACTCTTCTTGAGTACCTTTTTCCAAAAATCCGGCATCAAGGAAAATTGTGTCCTGATGTAAGCACACCTGTGTTATGCATATGCAAAATCTTATTCCACCTTGATGATCTTTGGTGAATACTCCATTTACGCCGGGCCTGAGCTTGTGAAACTGCTTGTGAAATGAGTTTCTGGCAGATACGCGCAAGGATATCAGAAACTTATCAACAGAGAGGGTGTGACATAGGAATCTCAACAGTGATCCAACCATTCCCTGTGGATGGAGACCTTTGTCCCTGTGAACACATCTCTAGGAGAAGATGACGTGAGATGCCATGTGCCTGGTCACTGAAATGAGATTTCACCCACTCCCTAGGTCATCATCCAGAGAAGTCATTCAGCAACAGTGATTAAAAGCCTGGCTGTGGGTCCGAGTCTGAATGCCTCCATACCTCCGTGCCTTGGTGAGCATGGCTTTACACCTGCCAGTCAAATTCCAGTCTGCAACTTAAGCTGCTGTGTGACTGTGGTTTCAACAAAAGGCTGTCATCCTGCCCTTGGGAATTTTGGGGAAAGGCATAGTTGGAAAAAACCAATCCTTCTAAAGACATTCCAGTTGCCTGCATAGAGAGACTGCAGCCCTTGCAGCTCACCCAGCTCAGCATCCCCAGAGGAATGCCTGTGTTCTTTCTCTCATCTCAGTTATCTAACACGTAGCTGACTCTAGAGAGAGCTTCCAAATCCTGCCTGGCTTGTAAAGTTGTTTTCTCTTGGTGGAGGTGGATGGGGAACAAAATTCACTAGACGCACTACAGTCAGTGAAAACATCACAGAACATCTGGGACTGAGGAAGTGTCGACACTAAAAACCACTTAAAATGCCAGCACTTACAGAAGTTGATGTGTTATGGCATCGGTACCAGGCAGCTGCTCCCATCCTCAGAAAGAGAGAAACTTTGGGGTATCTCATTTAGTCCTGGAGAGTGCTGGGCTCCAGGAGGTCTCTCATGTTGTGTGTGCTGTGTACAGGGCTGTAGCTTTCAATGGATTCCCTTCCCAAAGCTCTGCTAGGGAGGAGAACTCATCTTCATTGTTCACTGTCTGAGACGAGATAATGGGGGAAGGAAAAGCTCCTCCCCTGCTATCTCCCCACAGACTTTGAACAGGTAACTACCTGGAAAAGTCTTTGAATCTCTTAGAGGGAATTCATGGGTCTCCTTTGTCAAGCTGAAAGAAGTGTGCCTGCTCTTGCCAATGCTGAGCTGTGTGACAGCATGCTACTAAATCTGCTTTTAGCTGCTTCAGAGGTATGTGAAGCAAGGAAGAAAGCAGAGTATCAGTGGGTGAGCTTTTAATGGGGTGGGAGACAGACTGCTGCTCTTTTCTCCATCGTTCTGGAGACCATCACGAAAAATGTTGCTATTTCCTTCTCTCTCCTGAGGTTTTGCACTGTTACTGTACCTTCACTCAAAACTGTCGTTCTCCAGGTGTGCCACACTGAGTGATCCCTCAGGTTTGTGTATGTCTTTGCAAGAAGGTGTGACACACAACTTTCATCTCCAGCTTGGTGAGAAAAGAACAAATGCAGCTCTCCAGCAGCCAAAAGCAAGTCCTGCTGTGTTTTTCCATCTTTAGTAATATTAGACCAGAATCAGAAATATAGGGAGATAGTAAGAGCCACTGGGCATAAATTTGTTAGTGGGAGCTTGGAACATAAACAGTTCTACTATTAAAATAATATAATTATTCTTCTGCTTAAAACAAAGCCACATTTAAGCCCCATGTCACCATTCAGTGTCTCATTGCTCCTCTTACGTACAGTATCTGAACACATTTGTCTGGGGCAGCTAAAGTTGTCTTATTTATTTAGGCAGACTTGTTTAATGTTTACCTGTCTTTTGTACCCAAGTGAGTATTTAGAAGAAATGCCTTGAAAAAATCTCTCTTGCTACATGTGTCATGTTGATTATACCTGGTTTGGTTCTTACTGCTTTGGACAGTTAAATGGAAGTAGTTCTTGCTTCCTACTAGTCTTTACCTCATTGCTTTGTACAGACAGTGCTGGGCCAGATTTGCAGTAATTGGGAGTTGAAAACCATTCTCTAGCTCTATCACATTTAGCCTGATTCCTTTTTTTTAATCAATGATATCTTTTCTTTCCATCAGAACTGCTAATGACAGCAAGCCTGCGAGATACCATTCCTGCTTGAGGTGGTATTTCTGCCTCATTGTACAGCTCCATGAAGATGGGGAGTCTATTCAGAAATGCTGGTTTTCTCCTCTGTCTAGGTCTTTCACATCACTTGAACATTCTGTGGGCAATGTGATAGCCATGGAGACTCCTGGATTTCCAATCTGTTGTTGGTTGTGGCCACCACCCAAAGAGCACAGGGTCTGCTCTCTGGTAGCCCCAAAGGTTTGAAGGGTAGCTTATGTTGAAGATAATCTATTTGATTGCAGGGAGAATTCTGGCCTGATGAAGGGCTGCTCAGCATGGCTGTATCTGCTCTTCTGCTTTTTAGGCTTCCATTCCCACTTTGGGATGCCAATCCCTGACAGCGTGGAGGTGAGGAAACAAATGGCTCAACAAAGTCATTGCATTCATGATGACGGAGAGTAACTGCAAACACAGCTCTGACCAGACATTTCAACTCCAAGAACAAAACCAGAGCCTGTCACAGGTCTCAAGTAAAATTTTATCAAGCCTTTTGTCACAGTCAATCTTTCCTTTTCCATGACACCCTCTGGAAGCAGCATCACAGAACATGTATGTGAATGCAGAATGTGAGCTATGCTTAATAATTTCTTAAAGATTTGTTGTTACAGTCAGGCAGGAATGGAGCATCACTTCGCCAGCAGCATATTTTTAAAGAACACACTCTGATTTTTTAGTCTATTTTTCACATTAGGAAAAGTAGGACTCAAATTCTTGTGAAAATGTGGATACCAACAAGAAATTAGGTTGCTCTCTTTCGTGAAAGGAAGAGATGCTTAAGCCTAATAATCACAGTTATGGATTTTTTTTTTTTTAAATAAGAAAAAAAGAAAATCAATGAATACAAACATCCATACCCTGCTACTAATCCTACACTTAATCTGACTAAGCGCTGCTGATTTTGCATGTGAGAGAAGATGTGTCTTTGACAGCGAGTTTGAGAAAGTGACAATTTAACTGGCAATTCCCCTGTTGCTGCTGAGATCAAAGGCACACCAAAGCTGCTAACCTGGAATATGAAGTGTGCTAAGAAAGTGTGAAAAGAAGCAACAGATACCTCAGGAAAACAGCTACTTTACAGTATTGCTGCAAGGACTATATTTGTTCACTTGTTTTGGCATTGCTCTCCGAATCTGACTCAGTCATATTTTCCTAGCTGCCCTTATGGTATTTTTCTTGCTCCTAAGAATCAGTTTGGATAATAATGGCCCTGTAAAGTGTGTCTTACATGCCTGGTATTTGTCACACAATCTCTAGTTCTCCCATACAGGACGGCTCAGTCATTCTGCTTTGATGATGTAGATGGGCCTTAAAAAGAGAGTGCAGGTGCAGTGCCCTCTCTCCCTCCACCTGCTGATGAAAAACTGAACCAAATCCCTGAAAAGGTACCCCTGGTGGGCCACATGTCCTGCTGCTGTGAATGGTACAGTGTTACGGACTTTCAGGGATGATCTTACCTTTGACTGAGCACTCTGAATGTGTCTCTCTCTGTTGTAGAAGAAATATTTGCTCTGGGCGGGCAAGGCAGGACTGTGGAAAGAGGAAGTGAGCCTGTTCTCCTTATTTAAATGTTTCTCCTTTTTTGAAGTCGTTAGCTGTTCAGATTTTTCACTTCATTATTCATCAAGCCTCACTGAGCTGCCTACATGCAGAGGCAGCCAGGGGTTTTCAGAATGGGGCTTTACCTTGGTAATTCAGGACCCACAGAAACATTTTCATTGACCTCTAACTAAGGGCAGGCTTGAACATTTTTAGGCCTTTGACGTGTGCTTTGTTCCAGCCATCAAAAGCAAACCTTTTCTGCAGTGGAACTGGGCTCCATGTAGCCATCACTCTTCACCTGGGACTTCCCCTGCCAGCGCTGAGTTTGGAGTTACCTGTGGAGAGAATTCAGACCTTCCCTGACAAACAAACGGTGGATGAGAAAACAAATGTGATGGGAAGTGCAGGATGTTCTTTCTTGTGCGGACAACTTAAAATTTTTATTGTGTTTTTCTCAAAAAGAAACCACCCCTAGTTTGCAATGAATCAATGAAGATTTAGTAATACAAACAAATGAACTTTGAATTGTGCAATTGAGTCTTTCAAACTGCACTATCAGGACCTATATTGTCTGCATCTCCTTAAAAGTCCAATTTGTTCCTAAGCCACAAATACTTTAAATTGTCAATGATTTTGTGAAAATCGATGAGAGTCACACAGACAGATCTCAGAGTATCATTTTAACCATAAATTATGCACCTGATGAATTCTATCCATGGTCACAGTAGATAACAGAAGACCACAGAAGTACAGCACCCTTGTCGCTTTTATTTCCATTCCATGTGCTACTTCCAGTGTTGGTGATCAAGAGGGAAACATCACTTACAAACCTCTTGGCTCTGGAAAACAGGCAAGATTCTTAGTGATGTAGTTGAAAAAAGTGCTTTTAGATAAATTGTATACAGCATATAATTCAGCATATAATTTATCTTTCAAGTGTTCTGTCAATTTTTCCATTGAGAAAACTCCTTAGGTTTTTCCAAAGCTGATGTTCTCTCTGGTGAGCTCTGTTCTTTTCCCAACAGTGGGCTCATAATGCTTCTCACAGCCATAAGTAGGTGATTAATCAGTTTAACCTGACAGATCTTAAGTCTTCAAACTGCTAACCTTACAAAAATTCCAGCAGGCTCCCAACAATATCTTGATATAATGTTAGTAATATGGAGTCTTATCCTCCAGCTCTTGCAGGTTGTTGGCAGGCCTGCTTGAGCTGGTGGCATGCATGGTATGCGTATGTCCCTGTGGAAAGTTATTAAAACTAAAATTTATTCCAAAATCTGTGCATAAATTCATTTCCAGATGAAGAAGGGAAAAGAAAATATCCTTATTATTTTGGTGCTGAAGAGGATCAGAGGATTAAATCCCATGATCCTTTTTCTTGCCAAACTCCTAAATAAAAATTTATTTTAATCAGCATTTTTCTTTCTCTTTGCTCTGGTGTTGGTGGAAAGGTGGTAGCTGAATTTACATGAGGGATGTCCTCATGGATCAAATGGGAAGAGCTTTGCCTGAAGTCACACAGTTTATGTCTACGATTGCAGCAGCTTGGAGCAGAAAACTCTTGATGGATTCGCCCTAGAGCAGGAGGCATGGGCAGGGATTTTTTAAAAAAAAAAAAAAAAAAGAGAAAGTTTAAAAAAACCTTATAAAAGAAATTCTCTCCAAAATGTGTCACTGTTTTTCATGCTGGAACAAAAAAAAAAAAGGGAATGGAGCCTTTCAGTCATTTGTTTGGCAAGTCCTGTTGATAGCATGCACTGATTTTGTCTCCAAGGAGGTCACGAAGGACATGGAAATACAAAGGGAGACATGTCCATAATGAACATAATGAAGTTTTACAGTAGGCCACTGATATAGGAAGCAGCAGTAGCAAAAGTACATCTTGCACATGTCTAGATGAGGTAGAAACCAAGGCCAGTTTCTTCCTTAAAGCTTTTTGGATCCTACCCACATATTTCTCATTTTTGCATAAAACCTGCTGAACTGTTGCTGTGACCAGTTGCTTCTTCATTTGAGTCATCCCCTTTCAATATACAAACCAGATGGTGGCTGTTCTTCATGAAAAGAGCTATTGTTGCGTCTTTTTTTTGTTAGTTAATGTGATTTAAACTACTTGGAAAAAAATATTGACAATTTTTTATTGAAAAAGTTTGCATCTCTCAATTTTTTGCTTTCATCAAAATTAAGAAATGGCTTACAGTTTCAATTTACCAAAATCTTGGGATTTTCCTACATAACATAATTATCTTGTAGGTTTTGAAAATCTATTTTGAAGTTTTCTGGTGGTTTTCAATAATAAAATGCACAGAGAAATGAAATAATTTCTTTGCTTGTTTGTTTTAAAGTCGTCATTTTAAAGGTTTTCAGAGTGCAAGCAGCTTTAAACCCTTTTGCAGAAAATACCTTTCATTTTCAATCAACTCCAGTGTACTTTAATGCATGGAACAACAGACACAGATACCTAAGTTATGAAGTTAGGGTGGGTTAAACTCACTCGTTGTGGTTGCAAAACTGACACACTAATTTTAATTTTTTTCATATTTTACTTGGATGCCTGCAAAATCTTACAAAACAGCCCCTTAGTGCTGCTGGAGACAACTGGGGGTAGACTATAACTGCTGGAGGGTCTCCATCACTGGAAGGTCTTATAAAAAGGATTTAATGAAGCTTTGACAGAAATAGTTTCCTGACTTGGCTTTAGGGTAGTGGGGTAGGATAGATATCAACTTTGTATCCCTATCTCCAAAAAGGACGGTCGCACTGAACGTTTGTAAAAGTCAGTAGCCTCTAAAAATTCAGGAGATGCAGAACTCCTAAAGCTCAGTGGAGGCTGCAAAACCCACATTAGAAAATCAACCCATCAGACACCAGGGCTGCTCTGATGGGCACAGCCATCAGTATTCCAGTTTAAAGAAATTATAGCTTCCTGGATTGCCTGAAAGTGTGAAGTCTCCTCTGCAGGAAGAAGTTATTCTGAGCAAAGAGGAGATGTGAACTCGAGGTGCTACAGCTTCATAGAGAAATAAGTCTTCAACGAGGGCAAATCTTTTGTCTTCTGCATGTGGTGGTTCTGCCTGGCTTCTCTTTGTCCCCTCCTGCAAAGCTTGGTGCCCTCAGTGTGCATAAAACTCCTGACCAGAAAAATGGAATATTATCTTACAGAATAAGAGCTTTGATGTTTTCATTTCTGTGGGTGGGAGCTCAGCTCTTTTGGGGACATATCTGACCAAGAGAAGGGTTTGTCCTTGTGGTGGGGAAGCAGCATCTTGTCTTGTCTCCCATTTTCTTCACACCTCTGTGCATATCCAGCGCAAGCTTGGTTTATATTTCAATTGTACAGCAATTTACCGAACGGTAATTCTGGAGTTTTTTGATATCACAGAGAAGTGACTTAGAAAAATATTCTCTTTGTAAAGTATCTAATGCTTTGATGTAGTCTTGAAATAATCGCTGAAATTTATTATAATCAAACCTTAGTCAAAGACAGACTATATTGCATTCTCCAACTAACAAGCTGCTTTTTCTGAACTTAAATATTGGAATGAAAACAATAGGTGGGATTTTGCATTACACAATGAAACTTGATGTTTGTCAAAACCTTTCCTACCGAGTCCTTCTAGCTCTTCAAACAAAAACAGTTAGGTTTTTTCATTATCCGTTGTTGATATGCCAACCTGTTCTTTTTTTTATTTATTTTTTTTTTTAAACTTTGATTATTAAAACTTTACGGTAAAACATTACTGTTCGGGACAAAGTAAGTATATAAGCAGACATCTGTCAATTTCTACAGATTTCTACACACACTCAAACTGTGTGGAAACCCATTTACAGAACAAAAGAAAATAAGCTGACCAGTAAACACAAAGTTCTTCCTTGGTTACTGGGAGAGGGACACAATTATTCTAAAGTCTGCCTGCCCAGAGGAAGGCTTCAGAAATCTGTGTGTGCATGTGTATGACAGAGCAATGCTGCTTCAAAAACTCAACTTGAACTTCAGAAACTCATGTTGACCTTCAGTCAGCCATGTCCTCTGCAGACTGAAATATTCTGGTATAGCTAGCAAAATTAAGTATTAAACAGGCGTTTCTTGGAGAAGTGTAATCACCATTTTCATGCAGAGGAGCAGCATGCATGGCATTCACATCAAAAACTTTCTGGAACTGCTTTTTTCAACTAGTGCAGAAAATGACTAGCTAGAGTGGAAACCACTGAAAGTGTGTTTTGGTTTGAGAATAATGGGGTTTAATGTTTTTAAAATGTACTTAAGTCAAATTCTAAGGTAAGCCATTTGTTCCTATATGTGCATGCAGGGTATTTCTCAGCACATCTCTTTGAAAGATATAAGCACTTTAAAAGGTGCAGTTCAACATTTCTGTAATTATAGTAATTTTTGGTTATTCATGGCCTGATCTATAATTTGGAGGGATTCAAAGACCAGCCATGTTTAGTAGTCACCATGTCTAATGTGCTCAGCTCTGCAGTTCTGAGCCAAGAATGAGTGGTATGTGCATACCAGAGCAAATGGAAAAAAAGGTCTGCGAGTATCCATTGAAATTCAAAAGTCAGTTTTAATTCAATGATGTTCATGGAATGTTCGCATTCACTTCCTACAATCAGATTTTGAGCATTTGTGCAAGAAATCAACCAGGCCACAATTTTGCCCTGGGTTTTCATTGCAAGCTAATTTTAAATTGAATATTTAAAACATGAATTTATGGGCAAAAAAATGAAGGCATGAAATATTAATAATATTTTCAAACTGGGTTTATTTCGTTAGATGATGTCATTATGATCTGCCAGTTCTCTCTTGGATGCTTTTCATGCGTGACCAAATGTCTGCAGATCAAACCTTATAGACAAATCCAGCTACTATATTTTTTTACTGTTTTCATGCAAATGCCTAGTTTAGAGTAATATAGTCTTGGAGCTGGTTCATCATAAATGTGATAAAGAAAGCAGTTTTAAATTTAAAGAAGTCAGGAATCAAGAGAGTATATTTGATCCTATTGGATCCTAATTTTTTCCCCTCTCTGTGGAATGATGACTCGGCAATGATGGTCTCACCATCAGTGGAGCTGGATTTTTTTTAAACTGTGGCCTCGGCAGAGTCAGGATTTTGCATTTACCATTAATAAACAGGTAAGTCAGGATATGCTGAACCTCAGCTATTGTTTCTCCAATCCTTAAGTCATAGAATTTCCTGAGTAACAAACGCACATGTAGACCCCATGCCATAGAATCACAGATTGATTTGAATTGGAAAGGACCTTAAAGCTCATCCAGTCCCATCCCCTGCCATGGGCAGGGACACATTCCCCTGCTCCAGGTTGCTCCAAGCCCTGTCCAGCCTGGCCTTGGGCACTGCCAGGGATCCAGGGGCAGCCACAGCCCCTCTACTAAGGACAAAAAGGATCAAAAGAGTTTGGTGGATGTGATATAGGTGACAAATGTTCTCTTTTTGGGAAGGAAAAAAATGTTCTGTTAAAGGAAAAAAGATATTATTTCATAAGGAACTGTGAAGAAATTAATTTTTCAAGGTGTTCGTTTAAAGTTTGAAAGTTTTTGACATGTAAAGGGCTTAGCAGCTCCATGAAATAGTGTAATCTTTTGGTTATGCTGTTACTGTCCATGTCAGTCTATTTATATATCTGCCTAGGGTTAAGATCAAGGGCATTTTCAAAAACTTTCTTTAATTCCTGGATTGCAATTCAAGTAAAAATCAAAGATACCTAAGAACATCTTGTGACTTGTAAAATTTTCTCTTCTTGATGTTAAAAATGCTGTTGAAGATCTCTCTTCCTTTATCTTGTGATCGGTGTGATCTGGATTACTCAATTCCCACTAAAGATTCTTTGGTAAAGACTATTTTTTCTTTTATTTTTAAAATTTTTTTTTATAATTATGTATGAAATTTCAGATGCCTTGTTTAATACATTTCTCCTAAGATCTGCTAATGAAATGGAGTGGACAGAGAAATACAAGTATCTGGTTTCTAAGAAATAGAAAAGGGATGTAATTAATGAAACTGCAATCACTGCAAAGGAGAAAACCTCTACAAGAGCAAACTAAGGAGTCATGAACCACCATGTGAGAATTTTATTTACTACAGTTTTCAGAGTGTTCCTCAAGTAACGATAATTTATAATCCTGATAGTCCTAATGATATGCTGAGAGTGAAGTGTGAGGTTTCTGTGACTGTGTGGCTGTGGGATCAGGATCTCTCACCCATGTGTAGGAAAAGTGAATGTGAATGTGTGTGCACGTTCCTGTTGTGCTCCCTGAATAATGGTCAGCTTCTGCTTAACTGGAATTGCACCAGCTGGCTGCTTTGATCTTTTATTTTTTAATATTTTTTTACAAGTAAATTAAAGCAAATTGTACAGTGTCCTTCCCTGTTAGAGTAGTTATTTTGCACATCTTCAGGTTAGATGTGAAACAAAACCTGGTGACAGCACACACCAAAAATTCCTTCCACTGGAAAAATCCGGGGGGTGATCCCTAACGATGGCTGAGAAAAGGTTTCACTGAAAACACTGGACACTTCTTCTCAGCTGTCATCTCAGTTTTCTTCTGAGTTAGAACAGTAGCTTCATTATGGGTCTTGTATGGCACACACATGGAAGACACTCCAGACCCCACAGAGGCTTTGTTGTAATATGGAGACACAGTGGCAAACGTACAACAGCAGCTTGAGTGGGGGACCTAAACCATAATTCCATATTAATCCATAACAATTGACTAATTGACTCTTCCTGATGGCACAGTAAGACATGCAGATGAAGGAACACTTCTAACAAGCAACATGCCTCTTCTGCTGTCTTTTTAGTTTTGGGATTTTGTACGTAATTAATGAGCGATGAAAAATTATACTGCTTTGCTGTGTTGCGTGGAAATAAAGAATCTGTACCATGTAAATGTTACTTTAGGAGAAGTGGCCAGCAAGTCGCTCCATAACTTCTTTACACTGTTGTGTGCTAATCCAGTATGTATTGCTTTAGACCACTGAATATGGCAAATTAAAATGTGATAGTAAGAATAAGTATAGCCTTCTCATGCTCATGCTGCAATAGATTTTGGTGGCCTTTGTAGCAAGGGAATCTTCTACGTCTAAAAAATATTTTTTGTCAAGCAGAGGTGCACCTGCAGATCTCCTGCAGGGTTCATTCTGTATTTCACTGTCAGCCCCTACACCCTGTGCTGAAGGCCAGCACAATTTTGTGCTTACCTAATCTTGACAATCATCTCTACAGATCTTTATTTTTTTTCCTAATTTTTGATAGTTTAAGTGCATCTAAGTGTGCATTTGGCAAGAAAAATCATCTTTTCTAAAACAATACAGTCTTGGAAGCTTTTCAAGTTGACACAGTTTTTTCTGCCTCTGCTGTTTCTGATTTCCAACAATACCTTAGAAAAAAAGAAATCCCTGAGCCAGGAGAGTGGGAGCAGCTCGTCACTTCTCTACTATTTCACCTACAGTAGTCTGGGGTAGGTAGGGCCCAATGCTGACAGGTATGATGATGGGAATGGTCACTAGGCCATTTTTGGCATGGCTGTTTTGAGGTCAGTGTTCAGCTGCATTGAAGAGCTGGGAAAGGGACACCACCCAAGTGAAGAAAGGAATTTGAAAGGAGATGTTCCTTATTTAAGGTCTTATTTAGGTATGGTCTTATTTTCCCAGCCTCTGCCTCATCTTACTGCCTAATTACATCCAAATGCTCCTTATTTTTCACTCCTGCTGCTGAAGCCTTGAAATATAAGGCCGTCAAATGCCAGGGTGTCTTCTGTGTCACCTTCACACTTCTTGGGGGCTGATGGCTGCTCCTGACCACCTTTGGGTCACAAGCAATTGTCACACATGCTTACATTTGACTTTGACAGTCCTTGCACATGCCTGGTTATGTGCTTGGCACATTTCTGGGCTAACCAGCTGTAAACCTGCCTACACCAGGGGAGAGAAAAAATTAAGGAGAACAGGTAGATTGGCCTTGATGTAGCAACCAGCCTTCCCATTTTGCATCTGGCTGCTCCTTGCTTTGAATGCTGCTGGGTAATTAGCTGCTGTGTAGGTGAGGAATTATTTTCCACTTGTGTACCATCTGACTGGGAGGTGGATCTTCAGCTCCCTGTTTATCTGTTGGTGCTGAGAGCTGGAGTGGACAGAGCAACAAACAGACATGCAAAATCCCCAAAAAATGGAACCTAAAGTACCCAAGAGCTCGGGTGTTGGTGGCTGGGAGAAGGTATTTCAAAACAGACCTGGTTACACAGCTGACTTATGGATGGAGAAGCTGCAGGGAAAAGAGGGACAGAGAAGAGGAGGGATGGAGATGTGAGTTTCCTTCACAAAGGTGTGTTTGGAAGTTAAAAGTAGGAACATTCCTTGAATACCTCATGCTGATGTCAGCGCAATCTCCTGGCAGGTTCTGCGCCAATGATTTGGAATTTCCTGGGGAAAAATTGTTGTGTCAAAAGAAAATGTCTGAGCAGCTCCAGAGCTTAGTCAGTGTAACATCACCACACATGGGACCACTCACAGTGCAGCACAGAGCCACACACCTCACTGTGCCATTTCACTGCCTGGAATTTAAGATCTCTTAGCAACCAGAGGAAGATGGTTGGTGTGTTTGCCCATATTATTTCAAGTCATAAAGCTGACAGGAAAAGAGTTCCTCTTTTGCAATTAGTTGTTCCCTTGGGAGGGACCATCTGCAATGCTCCCATGAACTGTTCTGATTTCCTGCACAAAAAAATGGGTTAGAAAGCTGATAAGTAGAGCTGTGCAGAGCATTTAGGCTGAGGGACCTTGCACACAGGATTTTCTGCGAGCCTTCAAGGTTCTCATTCACACAGTTGTTATCTACCAAGCCTGTTCTAAGGCCTGAACTACGTCTGAGAGTAAAAATCTGATAAAAGCACCATGGTTCTTTTATTGTAGTAAGGATGTTTACAACCCTGCATAATTAGGTGAGAATTACAGGACAGCTATTTTCTACCCACAAAACACATCCCTGTGACATTTTACTGATATGGCCATGCTGATGTTCCTGCAAACGGTGAAAGAATAAATGAAAATTCTGCTTCTGTCTACATAGTTTTGATATATATTGTACTGCTTTACTAATTTATATTTGTGCATGGTAATTATCTTTCACTTTTTAAGAGAACCTTGACAGAAAAGATTTTCTATCTTCCATAGTGTACAGTTTGGACCACTTCCTATGTTCAGATAGAGGCTTATGCTTGATAAATTCCCTGCATGAACTTGTACCTAAAATAGTGGCAATTTTGCTTTTCTGCTCTCGCCTCTCCCTATGCCACTGAGTAGGTTCTGGTGGTTTGGGTTTTCTGACTGTCATGGATTGTTCTGTTATTCACAGAGCAGCCTGGAGCTGCTGTTCTCGTGAGATCCTCTGATTTACAGTAAGCCCTGGGCTGGACTTTATGAGCTCCATGGTGCTTTGCCAATTTCGTCCTGTGCTGGTTCAGAAGAAAATTTAGGAGCCCTGTTGTGCCCTTGGGTGCACACAAATTCCTGCGGGTTTAGTGCTCTGTTGGTGTCCTTTGCTCCAGTGCTGCACTGGGCTGCTGCTATTGAGCTGCCACAGAATCACAGAATCACAGAGCAGCTTAGGTTGGAAGCACCTTAAAGCACATCTTTTTCCACCCCTGCCATGGGCAGGGACACCTTGCACTATCCCAGGTTGTTCCAAGCCCCATCCCACCTGGCCTTGGACACTTCCAGGGATCCAGGGACAGCCACAACTTCTCTGGGCACCCTGTGGCAGGGTCTCACTACCCTCAAAGGGATTAATTCCTTCTCAATATCCCATCTAACCCTACACTCTGGTAGTTTGAAGCCATTCCCCCTTGTCCTGTCCCTCCAACCCTTGTCTCTCGTCTGTCTCCATCTTTCTTGCAGCTCCTTCAGTCACTGGAAGGGGCAATGAGGTCACCCCAAAGCTTCTCCTCTCCAGGCTGAACAATCCCAGCTCTCCCAGTCTTTCCTCCCAGCAGAGCTGCTCCATCCCTCTGCTCATCCTGGATTCTCCTCTGGACTATCTCCAGCAGCTCCAGCTCCTTACAGTGCTGGGACAGGGCTGGGGCAGCTCTGCAGGTGGGGTCTCACCTGGGCACAGGGGCAGAGAGGCAGGATCCCCCCTCCCCTGCTGCCCACCCTGCTTTGGATGCAGCCCAGGACAGGGTTGGCTTTCTGGGCTTCCAGCACATACAAAAAATGACCTGTGTGCACCATCATTCAGCAGAAATATGCCACTGTTGAACCACAGTTTTTTGGTGTTATTTGGGATTTACATGAGTCGCTGAGGAGGCAAATTGTGGCAAATCCAGATAAAAATATCAGGTTTTCCTTGTCATGAGTGCTGCTTCCTAGCTGGTGTGTAAAGAGGGTCTTTGCAGAAAAACTTTTTTCAGCTTGGCTTTCTTATTGGAAATAACGCTTTCCACAACAGCCATCATTGGCAAGCTCCATCCAGACACACTTTTCCTCCTCTTTTGTTTTGCTTTATGATCCAGTGCTAGTCAACATCTGCAAGCCTCAAATGTATACAGATGTCCCAAATTCACTTCAATTGTTCTGTTGCTTGGGTTGTCTGATGAATGTTGTCATTTTAAGTTTATGAACCACTAACTCCTGACAAGTAAACACATACTCTATTTTAAATGGTGAACCATTCTTTTTTTCTTTTTTTTCTTTTTTTTTTTTTTTTGTCATAAGCCCACATATTCAACCTCTTCGGTGAATTTCAACACTCTCAATCTAACCACCGTTAAAAGAGTAACAATTTTACTTTTGGAAATGACTGATCTATTCTGCATTCAATAAAGAATAAAAATCACATAAATTAAATTCAGGCAGATAATCACTGAAGAATATTATGGAGTAAGTAAGGTTGAGTCTGACAAAGTTACAAAAAACAAGATTTAGTAACAAAAGCTTAATAATCAGGGGTTCCACTAATTGCGTCTATTGTCTGTCCACACACATGCTGTTGAATGGACATATTGGAATGGTATAGAACTATATAAAATGTACGACTTGCACACATGTTAAAAGACATAATAATTTCAAGTATTTGCTTTATCAGCATTTTCCAGTTGTGAAGCACCATTTGCAGCAGTCTGGTCTTCTCAGGGACCATCTTTCAGGAAATAATCTGGTAATCTGGTACAAATAACATTATGTTCTTGTGCCAAAACATCCCTTGTGCACAAAGATATTTGCATTTTGCAAAGAAATTATGGGGACTCGAGTCTGATTTTCCTTCTTCAAAACTCTTATTGCTCTCTCCCTGCTGCTGTGACTGGTTTGGACTGACTCCAAACCACTGACTCTTCTTTCAAATGTACTGTTAATATGCTATTATGTTAAACAGGCTGATAGAGTAAAATGGAAATGAACATGTGCAAAAGTCATTTAGGTCAAATGAAGTAACATGCTTTCAAAATATTAGCCAAAATTTTAGCATAAAACTTTGATGAGGCTGAGAAATCCTCTATTGAGCGGGAGCGTGGAATTAGCCCTTGTACAGACCATGTTTAGAACCTTATGATACTGTTTAATTCTACGGTTCCCCAAGGGCTACTTATAACCAAATTAAAGGGCGTCTTGTGCATGTTCTGGACACTGATTACGGGACCACAGACTGAAGCTGAAGACAGCTCTACAGCCACTAAGTATGCAAGTAGAGACACCCCTTAATTCAATTATATGTACCCTCAGGGATCTTGGTAATTATAATAAGAAGACATTTTGCAATTTATCCAAGGCCAGACTCAGTGCTGGTGTGGTTTTCTCTGGTGTTTTGTTGGTTTTTTTTTTCTTTTTTCCCTGGCTGTTTCTCTTGTTTATTGTTTGTTTGGGGTTGTTTTGGTTTGGGTTTTTTTGTGTATGTGCCCACAAAGAAGGTATTTTCTCAGCCTCAGAAGATTCAGCAATTCACCTGCTTCGGTTTTTCCTTGAGATATTCACAGGATTGTGGCTGCCCTGCAGAAATGTCTTGAAATGCCTGTGGTTGCTGGAGTGCTGCACTCAAGAGCATTCACGAGCTTGGGTCCTGGTTCTGTCTGGTTTAAGAGAACACATTCCTGGGAGTGCAGCCCTGCTGGACTATCATTTAGAGTCTGCTGTAGGTTGTCAGCAACTCTCTGCCAGCCTGGAGACCTTGGAATGCAGAACTTGGAATGGCATTCCAGCAACCTGAACATCCCTGAAAGGTCTGAGAGGTGGCAAACTCCACAGTGTGGAGTTGGTGTAGGGGAAGGAGCCTTCTGCCCATATTTCTCTATTTCTCCTCAGCAGACTATGTGGTTTGTGAGTAGAAATCAGTACAACCCCTTTGGCTTTGGCAGACATCTGCCAGCGTGCCCCATCTGAAGATTTGGCTTGGTCAGTAAACTGGGTTTTTTGAAACAAATATGTACATTTTAGGGCAGAGCCTGGTCATACAGATCCCTTTTTTTGTACTCCCTGATGTGAAACAGCAGATGCTTCTTTGGATGATCATCAATACCTCTAGGACCAGAAGCACTGTCACGCATTTTCAATGGTTGCATGTGGTAGACTGTGAAGCAAACCACTGTCTGCACTCTCTTTTACTTGTCAGTGAGGGGCATATATTGGTGTATATGACAAGTGTTCAGCTGAAGCTGAGTGCAAGTAATCCACTTTACATACCATAATGAAGATTTCACTGGTTTCAGACCCCTTTTTTGGTTCAGTGTTACTAGAGTGAGCTAAAAATTATTTTCTTCCTATTCCCCAGGCTGGCATAAGTAGCAGTGGAAATTCCCATCTCACTGTTACTCGAAACACTGGTTTGTGCCAGCTGAGGGTCTGGTCCTACTGGGCTGGGTCTCAGCTGTAGGGCTGGTACCAGCAGAGCCTGTGGCCCCTTTGTGCTGTCTCAGCTCTCAAGAAATCCCCTTGCTCAGACAGCAGGTGGTGTCCAGACCAGAGAAAATGGGAAAAACTCATGGAAATGACAATTATCTGCCGTCTACAAAAGAGTGGCCTGGGGTGACTTTGCAAAGAACATCTCATGCACACCTTGATGGGCACCAATCACATAATGGGACTGTTTGGCCATTAGGTCCAGGAGCTCTTGAGTGCTTGCACCTCTTGATGATATTATGAGGCATTAGGGATGGAAGCACAAAGATCTGAGCGGGTGATAAGTTGTGACTGTCTCCGGGACTTGCTTCTGCCACCTTTGAATTCGCCGTGATTATGCAAGCAGTGAGGTGCTACTCAACCCAAATTAAACTGGCAGACCATGTGTTAGGAGCTGGGAAAAAGTCAGAAGTACTTGTTGTATTGTGGAAGGTGGTGCCTAAGAGGCTCTGTAGCCTACAGAGCTCTGCAGAAAGCAGCAGAAATTACAGGAATAACATAAGCAAGCACGCTACTTACTGGCACTGCAAAATTAACTTTCAAAACAACTTTCTCTGCTGTAGTTCTCCCTAGACTTGTGCAACATGTTGTCCACAAAGAAAAAGTCTTTTCCCAAAAGTAATGTCTGCAGGAACAATAGACTCTCAGTGCTGTCAGAGTTAATGACAGCCCCCAAGAGTGGGATGAATTATATTCCTGGGGGGAGACAATCCATGGAGAATGATCAGAAAATGAACAGCTCAAAAGAATTCAGAAAATGTCATGAGTTTGCATAAACCAAAAGCAACTCCCAACTCTTGTTGAGAAGTTTTCCCTTTGGCTGCTGAAGATGAAGCAGGTACCAACCATCAACAGGAGCAGGTTAGTGGCTCTGGTTCATGAGCTGCCCCTCCTCATTTGTGCATGCAGTGAAATCCAACTGGGGAATGCTGCTGAAGGACACAAAGCAAGCTTTGTGAAGGACCTAGGAAGGTGGAATGCGAGGAGTGTCACATGTTTTCCTTGCTCTTCCACCCTGCCCCAGGCAACTGGTGCTGTTTCCTCTCATGGACAAACTACTGAGTCAGGGGGATTTGCAGTCTAATCTAGCATGTCTGCTCTTACACTGCCAAAAAAACCTAAGAGAGTGACTTAAAAATCTTGTCTTTTGAGTCAATCAAACAATCTCAAGATTGTTTTTGGGGGGTAGGGAAAAAATTGGATGGAAAACATTAGAGCTGTCGCCTGGAGAAACAAAAAGGCCAACATGAAGAGCAGGTCCCACCAAAATGCTTTGCAAGCCCTCAGGCAGATCATGGCTTTTTCTGGCATTCAGTCCAAAAATGCATTCCACATTCCACCCACCAGGAGTTTATAGTGCCATATGTTCCGCTTGGCATGTCTCTCCTCCTCTGAACAAAATTAACTTCTGTAACTGGCAACTGATAAATTCTGGTGAACACTCCAGGCCTCCTCTCAGTAAAAGCCACCTGGAAAGCATCAGGTTGCCATCTCCAAACCCATAGATTTCCCGCTTGCTACTGTTAACCAAAGCAGACCTTTTGCTCTCTTTCTGAGCCCCCATCTAGCTCCCTGCTGACCACAGACATCCTTCCCTCCCAGGGATGGGGAGCTTGATCAAATACATGGCATATGAAAGACGCCCGGGGTGCATGGCCTTGTGGTAAAAACAAGCCAAGGCTCATGCCAAATGAACATCTTAAAACATTTCTGCAAGAGGCCTTTATGTATTCACGAGGAAGGAAAAAAAATCCAACCCAATCATGAGGGTTCCCCTGCAACGGTGTTTGGCATGAAAGCAGAGTGGGTTTCTTTGTGCCACTGTCATTCCTTAGAAAAGAGGGGAAGACCCCAGCCCTTCTGGAAGGTTCTCTGCAAAGCCTGCTGACAAAGAGGTGTCTTTCAATGGTATTTCAGGGGCTGTTTATCATGTAGACAATGAAGCAAGGCTTAGAATTTCAAATTCAAAGATTTAGCTATCGAAGACACGATTGTCCCTGATTCCAATGAAAAGAGAAAAGGAAAGCCTGTTTCTCGTCCTAGTGGTTGTAAAAATTCAAAAATTTGACCTCTTCAGGCCTTCACACCAGAAAGCAAATGAAGAATGAAAAAATATGCTTAAAATTATTCAGGCCTTCGGGTGGGCTCGCTCATGAATTTTGGATACCTCAAAGATGATGACATATTTTAGTTTTCTAGTTCCCCACTGAGTAAGCATAGCTCAACTCAGTTGCAGGCTGATTACTTGGCAGTTTTCATAGTACTCAGTTTGGCAACCAGTGAGGGGTTAGAGACAAGTCACAACTGATAAAACAGGATTTTCTCTGTCAGGATGGCAATTACTTTGGCAGGATTTGCCTCACAGTGGACTGTGCTAAGCTGAACTGGCTTTCTCCTGGTGTGGACTAAGAGACATTTACCTTAGCCCAGCAGATGGGAAGTCACCTGCTGAAGCATGAGAGCTTGAGGGCAGACCAGCACTTCTGGGGAAAACAGATCTCCTGCGAGATACCTTTCACTGAGAACACTGTATGGGAAGAAATAAAATTGGAGATAATTTTTCATAGGGATGGGATGGAGAAAGAGGAGAGGAGAGGAGAGGAAAGGAGAGGAGAGGAGAGCACAGGACAGGACAGGACAGGACAGGACAGGACAGGGCAGGACAGGAAAGGAGAGAGAAATCTTCATTACTTTGTTTTGAAGAATCTGAAGGGCAACCCGGATTTGAAACAGTTCAGATTTAATTTTTTTTTTCTCCTATGGCACAGTAAGGCTGTTTGGCCTCCTTGTTGATTAGAGGTCATCCATTTCAGCCTTCTTCTCAGAGGAAACCTATAATATTGGTAATACGACATCTACACAGTTACACTGTAATCATAATAGTATGTTAATCCTTATAATTACCATGAGAAGCAATGCAGATTTGACCATAATTATCTGTATCTCATGGAAAATTCGTGTTATTTTGATTCCACTGATTGATGTGTCATTTTGGAGCCAGCTATGGACATTGTGACATGATCTCCTGATGGCTACCTAGGCGGCTTTGGATTAGGTACCTCCAGGCTGAAAATACAAGGCTAGGTCCTAAGCTGACAGATGTCAACATATTTTCACCTAACCTAGGGCTGCTGCCAAGTCATAGCTGGGTGCCTGCTGGTGGCATGTGTTTGTTCCCTGCTTTTTCCCAAAAAACATGGAAAAAAATTGCAAAGTGCAGAGAAGGACAGACAAAGTGATCTGTGAAAAGACATCTTATGACAGGAGGAACAGACAGGCTGTGGGAGAGTGTGAGGGTTGTGCATTTCTCCGTTGCGCACTTCTGATGGATTTTGAGAGGAGAAAAGTGCATGGGCTTCATGGAAAGAGAGGTTTCACCAAGCAATGGCTGAGATAATCTCTGTTACTTCTCTCTGTATGTATTAATGGTGATCTTCCACTGTTACTGAGGGTAATACAAGGAAAATAACGTGTGTAAAAAAACAAATTCCGTTCAGAGTAGAATTAAGAAGTGACTGATGAACCTCATGTGCAACAAACACAAATGAACGACTGAACAAGAATGACCTTAAATGTGAAAATTTGCCAGGGTCAGGGTGACAGGAAGTGAAATGAAGTGGATTTTGGCCATCTCAGTGTATTACAATGGATACTCCTTGTACTTATGTCATAGGAGGAGATCAGAAATTTACAGGCTCCCCCATTGTCTTCCTGCCTCCCATTTATGTCAAAACTGCTCCTGTCCCTTTCAGGAGTACAATTAATCCTTGAAAGTCATTGGAGCAGAAAATTATGCAAATTAATTTTCAAGTTTGGAAAAAGGATTAAGAATTGAGAGGAGCCAAAGCAAAGGACTAAATGTTGGTCTTGCACACCATGCTTTCTTCTTGCTGTGTGTCAGACAAACACATGACTCTGTAAGGGATCTTTGCAGATGAATCTGGGTCTCCTGCACAACAGGAACAGCAGATATTCACAGCCCTCATGCTAGTAGTTTTTGTGGAACTATTCCTTCATGCCATGAACTGCTGGGACTTTCCTAAATGAATTTGGTAGCTGAGATAATTTTCAGGCTGGTTTAAAAACGAGAGTGTCACAGTGGTGAAGCAAAGCTGTTTCTGCTCCCTTGGAACTGGAGTCTGCTGCGACCATTTTCCCTGTACTGCCAAGGTTAAAATCACAACAACATTAGAAATTAGTCATGGGCAGGCTCAAAGGCATTTTATTCGTGGGAAAGGTCATTTACTATGAATGTAAGTGATGTAAACAGTGCATGGTGACATGTTATGCTTCTTCGACTCTTTTTTTTCCTTTTTTTTTTTTTTCTCTGAGTACCCATTGATATTACAGGCCAAGGGCTTAAATGTACATCTCTTTTTTCTTTTTCCTTTTTCCTCCCTCCTGGTCTGGTAGTTTCTGTGCTTCTGCTTGTCTTTGGATTTTAAGAACAAAACAGTACCTGTTTTATTTGTGGATTCCAAGCCTGTTCACAGATTGCTCCATTCCCCTGCCTTGGCAGTCATCATACCATGTTTGTGCTGGTTTTTCACAGTGCTAAACCTCACCTGTCACTTTCATCTGCTAACAAGGTTTCCATAACAAGCAACAGAGCGCTGTGGAAGATGCATATATTACCTCCTTTCACTGTCATTCCTTCTCCTAACTGCTCATATCAGGTGGAACACTCATCCTGGCTACTTATATCCTTCTCCCTTCTAAATTTTCATCTACCAAACTAGAGCACTTTCACCCACGGAGCAGAAGCAGGAGCTTGCTCTGATGGGTGGTAATGGGATTCATCTGCCTTGAATAGATGTGGCTATGCAGCCTAAACAGTCCTTTTAACCCTTTCACATACTCTGAAAGATCCCTAAATGCCATCCTGTGTCTCTGAATGACTGGGAGGAGAATAATGAAATAAAAATAAAGAGTTAAGCATGGCTGAACACCAGCTCACTGCCCAGATGACTTTTTTCTTGACTTTGATTGACGTCATTCAGAAGCAACCGGCATTATAACATTCACTGGCTCTCCTTCAAAGAAATTGGATCTCCCTTCAGATCTCTAAGCACCCTCCTAGACTATCTCAGACCATCTTTCTAGAAGCAGCAGCGTTTCCTGAAGGTACCAGGACAAGCTGCTCAGAAAGTTTGTTGTAGCGTGTCTATCACACGGCTCCTTTCACCACGAGATTATCTCTACTTACATCTACATTTGCACTAAACTTAAATCTTCTGTGAAATTTTTCATCATTAAGTGATACCATAAACATCAGAAATTCATGGGTTTGAATTCAGAAGCTGGTGAAAGTCTCCTGTATTATTTTGGGGTGTTCATTAGGGTGCATAATTTTCAGTATTACTGGTGAATGAAAATTCTGTTCATTGTGTAAAAAAGAACACCAAGCTGAGTATGAGGGATTCATTTTGAGAAAGCAAATTGTTAGTAAAGCAAAAAGTAAATAATAAACATGTAATTTTTGTGTTTCTATTTCTCTTATTAAGATCTATTTGCAAAAACTTTTACTGGAAGGGAGATTATGCAAAAAGCAGTATAATGTCTGTGTTACTTGGTGGTGTTTAAGCTAAGATATATGTACATCAGTCATTTTTATATTCATCTGCTTCACATTCAGATATCACCTCTGCTGAGATTATAGGCAAAACATTGCTGCAACAAAATATTATATGCTGCTCTGCCAGGTCAATATAGTATTTCCCAATCTGCAAAACAGATATTGCAATAACATTTCCTTGTGATACCATACTGATTAGAGAGATTTCTGCTTTATCATGCTTCTCCAAGCCCAAAACAATAACTAATCTTGCTAGAGGAAGTATGTACCTTCTTGTGAACAGGGAAGCAGTTGGTGATATAAAAGTGCCTCCTTGAGATGAAGAAATTATAAACCAGACCAACGAAATCTATGTTTTCTTGCCAGACAGTGATGAAAAGTCAGATTTCAGCAAGTATAAATGCTCTTGGTAATGCCTCTGTGTACTCACAATTTGGTCTCCTTCACTTGGGCCAGGTTACACAGCTGAGCTGAGGCATGCAAAGTGTTCACTGACTTTGGAATCTTTTCTAAAAAAGCTTATGAGATAATTGATTAAAAGTCTGGACTTGCTGAGCTCTGAGCTCAGCTATATTTATTTCAACACCAGCCATCTTGCTGCCTATGATTGTGTTTTATATCCAAGAATTAATTGAGGGTGTAGGATTTGGTTGTGGGGAGAATTGGGAGGGAAGAGACAAAGTTGCACATTTTAGAAGTTCCTTCCATTTTTGGGGGCTGAAATCTCAAAAAGCTAATTGCTCTCCAATGACATTTGGAGAGAAAGCACACTTGCACAGTGTGTTTGAATTCAGGAAACTGAATAAATTTTCTTCCTCATAGCCTAGAAGATTTGACTGGAATGGGTTTTTTTTTCTTTTTCTTCTTTTTTTTTTCTCCCCCAAGTGGTTCCTCTGCTCAAAGCACGACTTTGTTTTGTACTTTCTTACTTAATTTCAGCTATTTTAGTTGATTTGTTTTCAGCTGGTGGCTTGTTGTTCTGGTTGGGAAGGCAGTATCCAGCCACAGCTTGAAAAGAGGAAGATTATAGATTGTTTTCTAAGGGTGGACTGAAGAATGCCAGTCTGGAATTTCTTGTGTCCATCACTCAGGAGGCAAAGATTTCTCTCCGCAGCTTAGAGTTGTGATTCAGGTCACATAATTTGAATTTAGATCTACTGACATTATGATTATATAAGATGATATTCTCCAGAGTAGGGCTTTTGCCTCTCTTCAGCCTGTTTCTGGTTATGAGGTGCTCACTTGAAGCAGGAAAACAATTTCAGAAATCTTCCTTTGCATGCACACTGGTAAGATAGCAAGCAAGCAATCTTGTGGATCAGGAAGGAAGGAAAGGTACTATATAAGAAAGAGTCATTATAGCTGGGTTTGTCTCGGAAAGGGTGGTAGTCATTAGGAGAAAATAAAATGAGAATGGGTGGTAATATTCTCCCAAATAATATCTATTTTCTCTTTCTCTGCCTCTGCCCTTTACTTCATCTTCTGTTTCACCCAGTTGAAAAGTCTCAGTTGTTTCCATCTCTCCCCATATCACCACTGATTGAGTTTTCCATTACTCCTTTTCCATTCTCTTTATTCCCCTTTTGTCTCCTTGGATTGCCTTTGGCATTTTTAGCTGTCACTCTAATTTTTCATTTGTGTGCTCCAGCACACAAACACAGGCTCCTGTGAGTACACCCACCCACGAGCAGCCACAAACTCACTCCCTTGCTCCCTCTCTCTCTGGTAGCACCTTCTCTGAGGTCAAGGATTCTTCTCTCAGTTGCTGCCTGGTTACACAAGTGATTCCCACAAAATCTGGGGGTTAGTTCGACACCACTGTTTTTCATTTTGTCCCATTTGACAGCAGTCATGGCCTTGGAGAGGTTTTGGTTCTGATATTGTTTGATCAAGATGAAGCTGATTTCTTGCCTTGTTTTTCTCTCTGGTTTCCTATTTGTTATTTTGTTAAATTGCTAAGAATGGGAGACTTTTTAATGCACCACTGAAGAATGTAAATGCTGAAAAGGTTTGAGGGAACACTGTTGCTCTGAAATTGCAGGTCAGCACCTACTCTCTCACCCCCTTTTCTGACTGAGGGTGAGCAGAAAAGACATTCAGAAATATACACGTACCTGCTCAGATACACTCTCTTTTTCTCTCAGAATATATAGCTTATTATTATCTCTATGCCACTGGAAAGAGGAGGGGGTAATATCTGTAAATTGCCAGAAGTGTGATTACTTCTAAATAACCATGACTGTGTCACACCTGATGGCTCAAATAATCCTGGTGCTTGGTTTTCCTCATTGCTTTATAACTGTGGGTAATATCCTGAATTAAGCCTTGAAGGAACAGAGGCATGTTTCACAGGTTAGACAGGACACCTTTCTTCCTAGAAAGACTAGGATTGGGTTTGATTTTTATGTGCAAAAATACACACCGGAATAGGGTGACCCAAGAAGTTGTGGATGCTCTAGTCCTGGAGGTGTCGAAGTTTGGATAGGGCTCTGAGCAGCCTGGGATAGTGGAAATGTATCCCTGCCCATGGCAGTGGGGTGGAATGGGGTGTTCTCTGAGGTCCCTTCCAACGTAAACCATCCTGTGATTCTATGATTATACACATACTCATAGTGTATAATGATCTTTTTTGCAACCAGTGCTGTTCTTCAGCAGGTTAAAAGGGAGCTTGGCCTGAAAGCTGCTCCAAAAGCCCAGCTGCAACATTATTTCTCCAAGCTGCACCCTAACTGAATGTTCTGTCCCTTCAAAAGATTAGAAAACCTCCTTTGCTTTAAACTACTCTTCCCGAGTGCCTGCCTTCCAAAAGAACCTCCCTTGCATTATTGTGCTTTCTGGCTTGGTGATCTCAGCAACAGAAGATGTCCTTAGGAAATGGTTTAGATGGTATACTTGTGTGAAATTCTTATGCAAAACTCTGTAGGGCTGGCTGACCTGGTTCACCAGGCTGCTTCTGCTCCGGCACTGGAGGCAGAATGGAAAGGCTGTGTGTTTCCTCACTGCTTCAGTAAAGTGTCTTTTATTGCTCTGTGTTATCTACTTATTATGCATTTACAAAGCTCTTTGGGTGACTAAGTTGTTTGCATAACACATTATACTTCTGGCAGTAATTCTCCCCTGCAGGAGGGATGTGTGCGAACCCCTGCTCGTGGCTACGGCTACAGCACACGGGCACGTTTCAGCCAAGGAAGGACAACGAGCATGCTGGCCAGGTGAAAATTTCCCCTGCCTTGTTCTCTCCTGGAAATTGTGGACTCTGAGAGGGCTGTGAGGCTCCTGTGAGCTCAGGGGTGTGTGGTGCCAAAGGCTGGAGGGGCACAGCCTCGGTATCCAAGGGGTTTTGCAAACAGAGCTCAAAGCAGCATAAATTCCTCATCAAACGGAGCAAAATCACAACTCCTCCCTGAACCATAGTCGCTGCTGGATCAGGAATCTTGTTAGGTTTGTAGCTTTTGGATTAGTGAGACCCTTTATTAACTGGGACCAAAAACCTTCTCTGAATGGCTAAATCCTGAATTACTGAGCCTTATTCTCCTGGTCTCCAGGAAAGGTCATTGGTGTAGGCCTCCTTGCATCTTCAGTGTAAAAATGTGTCACCGTGGGTGGTCACTCTCTCAGCCACTGTGCACCAGCTTTGTGGAAGTCATGGCCTATTCACACTGAGAACATCTCTACCTTCCCTTTGTAGGAATCTGAATTTAAGCCATGCGGTATTTGTGTAGCCAGTTAAGGGTTTAACCAGTTATTCACCCTGTAGGGTGAATAAAATTTAAAATTACATGTTTGCAGGGAGTAACTTGACTACTTTAATTTGAGAAAGCACTGTCACAGTTAGGATGTCTATGCTGTACTACATTGCTGAATTTCTTAATAAGCACACATAACTTAATAGACCTAAACCCCAAATACTTTGATCATGATAATAGTATTTCCTGATGTACACAGTGTGATGATGGCTTGGGACTAAATTAAAATATTTTCAGTTGTTTCCAGCTTAGTTAAATCAAACTGCTTAATCCCAGAGATATTTTGCAATTAATTTTGCAAGGCAGGTAAACTTCCAGCAGTTTGTTTTGTGTTAGTGGACACAACACAATTATTTAATTATATTTAAGAAAAGTAGATAAGCATCAACAAGCAGACATGAACGGTCATGAATTTAACATTGTAAAAGAAGTTAAATTTCAGGTCACTCTCTGTCGTATAAACTTTGTATATTCACTGAATTGTGCAGGTAGTAGGTCTCTTTTTATTTATCCCATCATGAAACCCTGCTCTGTGCAAATATTGGTGAAAGCAAAATTGAGGTTTTAAAAACAGCCACGTTTGCATTTTTCTATTTTTGTTGACTGCTGCCAGGAGAAGACAATTCAGGGTGTGTGGAATAAACTAAACTCGGGGTGAACACAAGTGATTTAGATCAGCATTCTTCCTGCAGCTGTGTATGCCAGCCATGTACTACATGCTGCTGCTTTAATGCACAAGGCACAGAGGAGTCCTGTGTTCTGAATATCTTTATCCAGGAATCTCTGGCTGGAGCTAATGTGGCACACAGAAAGGAGCATTAATAAGGTAAAGGAGTGGTCCTTGTGACCTTGTTTAGACAGTGGCAGAGGAACCACAGCATTTCTCTGATGAGCTGCTCCTCCTCGATCACCAGGACCTGAAGTGCTTGCATTTGATTGGGAAGAGGTGGCTGCACCCAGTTTTTTGCACAGGGCCTTGTGCTGTGCAGCACATTCTGCTCTCCCTGGTGAAGTACACACCTCTTTTGAGACTTCAGGTGGTAAAGAATCAGTGAAGGTGTGCACAGAGCCCCAGGAGGTCGGCAGGTCTCGCAGGGAGTCGGCAGATCATAAAGGGATTAAAATCTGCACCAGCACAGCCCGCTGCCCACATTCCTACAGACACACAGAGCTGGGAACAGCCTCTCTGATACAGCACACACATGCAAATCACCGAGGACACTGCTGAGCTGCAAAGTTCACTGAGAGGGTTGGTTTTGGGAGCTCGGGGCTGAAGTGCCACATTAGCCAGTCGTCTTGGTGGAGGTAAAGGTCTGCAGGGAGCCTGAGTGGATTAAAAGGAGGTGATGTGCCAACAGGATGAGTTGCCACTTGTGCTTGCTGTGGTATCTGCTGCCTGTTTCTTCCAAATATGAGTTTCTTTACTGTTTTCCTCTCTGTCCCCTTCAGATACACTTCTTCCTTCTTCATCTTGCTTTTTTTCTCCCTCTGAGGCACAATGTTCCTTCCCCCTCTTACCCTCCCTCTTTGTTCGTTGCCTTTCTTATTATTCTGCAAATACATGCGAACACCGAGGGACTTCGAGCAGATTCAGACTGGTACCTCTGTCTAGCCCCAGAACCAAGCTGAGTTTTGTGTATTCTCTTCCACTTTGTTCTGGTTTATTGTATCGCTTCCTTCTGCACTGCTTTAAATTGTTCACTGAGGAATTACAAGTCTTTATTTAATGATTTAGTAGAGCTTCTCTCTGAACTCACAGTAAATTTCACTGAGCATCTGTTTGTGAGTTTGAATTTTGTCTTGCTCTGAATTCTTTCACTTGCAGTGCCTGGTTTTATAGCACTCTTAGATTCATTTAATCTTGTGTAACACATGAATGATCCCACTCATTCTAAAGGCCACATGCTTGATTTGGTAATTACCATGGGTCTGTCTCTGACTAGTTTGGTTTTGTCTCTGTTTCTTGTCTGTTAATTATTTCATGAGATCTTGCTGTATCTTATCTCTCATCTCCAGTTCATACTGTTATTTATTGCTCTCCTTTTTAATCCTGAAGTTTGAATTCTGTAGATGTAGCTCTGCCTTAACTTCTTTTTTTTCCTTTTAATGTCAAGACCATATTTAGTTTATCAGTTTTGATCCCTAAAAGGCCATCAGACACATTATCCTTTCACACACTAGGACCGTGCTCTTCCAAGACCATCTCTAAGCTCTGGTAGACTGGTGATTTTGTAAGTCAAAATGTCAAGGCAATGACCAGGTAGGTGTTAGACAAGCTTATGAGAAAGCATGAACTTTACTGCTTCTAATTGTTCAAAACTCCTCTCCTCAAGCTCTCTCTCCTCTACACAAAAAAAAAAAAAAAAAAGAGATCCCTCTGCCCCCCGGCCTGTGGTTGCCTTCAGAATCATTTGACCTGGTTTTGTGGGTGTGTGTGTGCGTGCATGTGCGGAAATAAGTTAGGATGTTCCTCTACAGCCATTTAGCAGGCCTACAGGCGTAAAACACAGGGCTGTCTCCTAGTGTCCTGAATTCTCTTCTGTGTCCCAGCCCCTGGCAACAGAGAAAGATAAACATTTCTGAAAAGTTATTCAGGAGGTATAAGCAGAGCTTTCTTTGGGATGTGCACGTAGCTGGAATTATAGACTGCAATGGGCCCTTCCTTCCTTCCTTCCTCCCTTCCTTCCGCACCATTCCTTCCTTCCTTCCTTCCTTCCTTCTGCAC
>VZRL01006428.1:60307-121055 GCA_013397895.1 Origma solitaria | reverse complement strand
TTCCTTCCTTCCTTCCGCACCATTCCTTCCGTACCATTCCTTCCTTCCTTCCTTCCTTCCTTCCTTCTTTCCTTCCGCACTATTCCTTCCTTCCTTCGTTCCGCACCATTCCTTCCTTCCTTCCGCACCATTCCTTCTGCACCATTCCTTCCTTCCTTCCTTCCTTCCTCTCTCCCTCTCTCTCTCCCTCTCTTTCTCTCTCTCTTTCTCTCTCTTCCTCTCTCTTCCCCCACTCCTTCCTTTTCAATTGAAACCTGAGACTCAAAAGTGCCCCTGTTATGCCAGAAGTCAGAGCTTTCAGAAGAGTTCTATATATGGCCAGAAAAGCAATAAAACTGTTGAGTTGACAGCAATGTAAGGGTGGAAAGACAGATCAGATTTTGTACCTTAACAAAGCGTGCAGAGCTAACCAAGGTTGCTGGGATGGTGTAAAATTCCTGAGGAGTTCCTTCTGATTCCTTCCCCACCTCTCAGGAGATGCTTCCTGGAATTCTGGGTTATTCTGCTTTGTTCCTCTGCCTTGTGCATCAAGATGTGTGATATTCAGGGCAGTGAAATAGACTATCATTTCCAAGAAACGAAATGTCTGCTGTGGCAGAATGAGTGTTGAAGTCCCGAGCATGTAATTTTGTCTCGAGCAAAGTGATCTCTGAAATATACAAGGGTAGCACGAACTACATGACAACTAGGACTAAAAGACCTTATTTTTGAATTGGAAAAGCTTTTCATCCAGAGGCTGTGAGGGAGGATGAAGTTTGTAATATGATGATTCAGGTGCAAGCAGAAAACTGGACCATATCTAACAAAGGTCTTAATTTGAGATACCTTAAATCTCCAAAATTAAGATTAGGAGGACATACAAATAATTGAAAACATTGTCTGTCAAAATTTTTTATCAAACTGGCAGCCTTTCATTTTGCTGAGAATATTTCATGTAGTTTTCTGATATTTAGTGAAATGATTTGCATTTAAAAAATATTTCTTGATTCAAACCAAAATAGAGCTGCAGAGAAAACAGTTAACTTCTGTTGTTTCTTTCCGCCTTTCTTCTACTCCCTCTTCCCCCTCCTTGACTGAGGAGATAAACAAGGAAACCAAATTATATTTATTTTAATTTCTTCTGATTTGAAAGGAAGTGAATATTGTTTCCAATTGATGAGAAATACTTTTTAGCATGAATCATTTAATTGAAAAAAATCAGTACTTTAAAATATTAATATATTAGCATATTTTCAGATGCAGATTTTCCCACTGAACATCTTTCAACAATCCTGCTCAGGTTAGAACTTTTCCAATGCCTTCAGAATTTCGGGAAGTCTTGGGGGAAGAACTGCTCACACTGACTAATTCCAGAATGAAAAATTCTGAAGTCAAGTCTGAGATTTCCAAGCCCATAACCTCCCATGACCCACCTGAAAAAAGAAGTTGAGATGAGGGCTTGTCTGCTTGCTGGGCTGGGGTATAATTGATAAATGATGAAACCAAACAACATGTAGAGGCAAACTCTTCCACCCGGAAAACTCTTGACAAGGCTGCATTCAGGGATATTTAGAATGGTAATTATCTGAAATAAATTATCTGAAGCAATAGACACACACATAAACAGAGAGGCAGAGGAAAAGAGGCTCTTCTGAGAAAGAGCCCTGATACCCCCCTCCCACACTTTTACCTCACTTCAGGTCAAGTGAGACACTTCCCTCCAGCAGCACATCATGTCCTCAGAGAAAACAAGTCCTCAGCTTCTCAGGGTCACTGTTATTGTTTTGTGTTTTGCACAAGGAGCTTGAATGGGGGTGGTGGGGGTGTGTTAACTTGGGATGATCTCGTTAAGTAATATCTCAGCGTCGCAGTGTGTTCTGTGGTCTACATCAGAATTTGGAAAGTCCTGCGAGGACTTTCCTGGTCATGTGGGAAGACTGTCAAGATGCAGTTTTCAAGGCTCTCATCAGACTCAAATTACGGCTGGTGTGACTGTTTTTGCCTGTCTGCACAAAGCAGTGCACTGCCAAAATAGATTTTATGTATCTCTTAGGTATTTGTCTCCAGAAATAGTTACCAAGGAAGTCTGAAATACCTCTTGCCATGGCTTTAGACCATTGTGGGAGTTTCTAGGGTAGGCAGGAATGAAAATTTTTAAGGCATTGGGATTCATCTTCTTCTTTTAACGTTTGCCTTAGTACTTTTGTACACTTTTGAACGTGACCAAATGCTCAGAAAAAGAACAAAATCCCTACATTCCCTCTGCTCCTCACTGCTTGCGGAAACTCCCCTAGGAGTATTTTCCCAAAGAAGCAGTCTGGCAGCCTGTGAGAAGAGCACAAGCCCTGCTCCCTCTCCTGCACTCTTACCTCACTTTGTGTCACGTGAAACACTTCCCTCCAGCAGCACATCGTGTTCTAGGAGAAAACAAGTCCTCAGCTTCTCAAGGTCACTGGTATTGTTTTGTGTCTTTGCACAGGGAGCTGGTTCCTGCAATCAGACTTCCTTGATGTCCTTTCTCTCATGGAGGGAATCAAAGAACTCCGTTCGTGAAAGGCTGACGAGCCCTGGCATACTTGGAGAGACCAAACAAAGGTTAGTGTGGGTGGATATCATGAGTCATTTCAATGACTAAGATGCTGGTATAAACTACCCCATCCTGGTAATTTAAATTTATTAAGGTCATAGGCTGTCTAATGAATCAGTGTGTCTAAATGAATCCAAGTGTGATGCTCATGATGTTAAACACACCAAAAAAACCTCCCCAAGAAACAGGTGAAGGTAAAGATGTAGTTCTCTGTGATCTAATTCAGCATGATGCCTTTATTCCTGCATGTGCTCTCAAAATGTGGTTAGCTGGTACTGCTGACGTGGTGCTTCTGTTTCCTGCTATTTCCTGTTATTGATGCTGGACTTGGACAGTCAGCACTTACTAGAAGCCACTAAAATGCCTTCTATGGTCTTTGAAAGAACTTTTCTGGCCAGAGTGAGAATGGAGGGGATTCCTCCATTTTCGTGGAGACTCTCTAACCCCAAACTACTTGAGCTATTTCTGTCCTTATTAGCAGAATTTTAATTAGTAGCAGGGAATTTAGAAAGCAGCTTAACTCTGAATGCGGTGTGTTAGTTGTGGACAATGAAAGTGGTGTCTGAATGCAAAAGAAAGCTTCACGCACAAAATATGAGCAAATACGAAGCACTGGTGCAGTGGACACAGCTTTCATCCAGGACATTGCAGATCCTGAACCCTTAGTAGAGAACAATTGTGGTCCTTAAGAGTTGATGACTGTTGGTAACTGATGGAGCAAGGAGAGTGGACAAAGTGTGTCCTGCCAGACTCAGCTTTCTGTGCTGTTGCCAAAGTCACAGCTCATTCCTGACCTCTGCCAGCCCTCTTAAACATGTCCTTTGCTCACATGTGGCCACCAAATGAAGTCAACAGGTCATTTATGGAGATGGAAATGGCTGCCTCTGAGTGGCAGCAGAGCTTACAGAAGCAGCCCATAACCTTCCAGTTATCCAGCAGGGGTGGTGGGGATGGCCTTTAGGGAGTCACCTGAGAGCCCTTGAGTAGAAGATGAAAAACATCTTGTTCTGAGTGTCTGGCGTCCAGGAGAGGAAATGAACTTGGGTTTATGACATGGGTAGCAAAACAACAGGAGGTCAGATTATGGAAATGCCTTTTAAGTGGTGTTTGTTCTCTTGCAGCTTTCAAGGCAGCTGATGGATATTTCAGTAGGAAGGACCTGGCTGGCTGACTTGGCAGAGGACCCCATCATTTCTCACCTACCTCCCACCAATAGTGAGGGATAAGTGTTGGGTGTCAGGCTGTAGACTTCACTTTTAAAAAGCAGGAAGTCTTGACTGCTCTCCAGGATCCAGCTGCAGACTCCCAGACCTGCTGATATTTTCAGATATGTGGGAACTACAAATTCTTTGTGGAAAAGAGCTCCATGTAACGGACTTGAAAGGATGCAATAAAAAACCCCATGTAAACAGGAATGTACTACCTAACAACCCTGTCTCTTATGTTCATGACAACCTTTTCTTTCTTTGCTTGTGTGAGAAACATATGGGTTCACATTCATGCAGGTATGCTCTGATTAATGCCTTTATTGTCAGCCCACAAAATACAACCCTTGTTTAAATTTCCATTTTGTTTGGTACCATTTTGCTCATTGTGTACATTATTGGGAAGAATATCTTTGCTGGTTCGCTTACAATGTAAGTGCTCTTCTCTCCAGGGTCACCACCAATGCTTTTACATTCTGATGGGTTCAGTCTTGCTGCTGGCACAGTTCCTTGTGACTTCATGTCCAAAAATGTATGCCCTGTTAGGCATGCTGAAAAGATGTTTCATTACTGCTATGGAATAGTGCACACTCAACTTATCTCTTATTGAAACAAAAAGGTGGGTCTGAAGTGAATTTCCACCCCCCTTTATCAGCAGCTCTCTCTTTCTGAATGTGAATGAGTGTGTGTGAGTATATATACCCATATCAGCTACTTAGGAATTGTACACTGCTTTCCGTGTATAAAACCACTGTGACATAGTGCTGTCCATGGAGATTTGCAGCTTACAGATGGGAAACTGAGGCAGAGAAAAGCTGGGAACTAGATTTTCTCCATTTTGAGACATAAATTCTGGATGAGGAACTGAGATATCTGAATGAGATACTCAGAGAGCTACTGCAAAGCAGTTTTTTAAGGGTAGCTTGAACCAGGCACAGCAAGCAGTGAAGCAGCAGGGGTTGAATCAAGCTGTCCTGATTGGTGATACCCCATTGCTGAAGTGACATGCACTGTATTTGAATCCACCAGACTGCAAGATGGAGCAGGGCTAATTCCATCTGGGGATCCAGCCTGAAATGGCTTTTTCCCAGTTTCTGGCTCTTAACTTTTTCTTATAACATCCTGAAAACTCTTCTCAACCTTCAGATACTCAAAATATTCAGGCTTCTAAATTAGCTGCTTGTCTTATCATTGTCTGTCCTGACACGGGAGGTTCACCCAGGACATCCCATGGAGCAGGGCTGGATGTCCATTTGCCACCCAAATGCTCAGCCGAGCTCGCAGGCTGAGCAGTGGTAGCTGAATGTCACACATGGTGACTTCAAGTGGTTCTGGTACAACTCGGCTCTTTGACTTGTGTTTGATGATTGGATCGTTCCTAAACTTGAGACATGTACCTGGGGAGGAAAGACTCGCACAGAGTAAAAGGACAGGATTTGTGCCACCCCTTTCCATTTTTTCATCCAGAAATCTGATCTGTATTCATGGAAGAAATGTTACTGACCTTTGCCAGGTGAGGAAACAAATCCAGGAAAGATCTTCCCAAAGCAACCATGCTCCAGTTTTGCTTTCAGCCCATAACATGGTGTGGGACAATCCAAATCACCTCTCCTCAGCAGCGAGTCGATGTTTCCTTGGTGGCAGGCTGACTTCACAGATGAGAAAGTACACTGATAGATTTGCCAGGTGTTTTTTAAAAGAACCTCAATTAATAAGCACCTATTACAACAGCTCTGGCGGAACTTAGGGCTTCAGACTGGCTGCAGAGCAGACTGAAAGCAGCTAGAAGAGAAACAAAAATACTGTTGGGCAACATCAAAATGTTGACCACAGGGTCCCTCCAGTGCAAAATATTCTGGGACACAAATAACAATAAATTAATCCTTCCAGCCAACTTAAATATCCCTTGACATAAAGAATTTAGATTTGCTATTTTTAAACACTGAAGAAAAAAAAAAAATATCACTTGTGCAATGTTGTTACAAGGTTTCTCCCATAGCCCTTAACTCAGGCATATTTTATAATGCGCATTAATACATAAGCAATCACACAGAGCAGTTTATATTTAATAAGAAAATAGGAATAGAAAATTATAATATGTACAGAATAAGAGAGGACTGAACTTTTTTCTGGGCCACTGGATGTTAAAACCTTCTATTTCCATGGGGCTTTGCCAGAATTTCTCCGTGCTCCAGCAGCAGACAATGAACTAGATTGTGACTCCATGGAGCTGAATTCCTCCAAGCAAATAGCTGGGATGGATAACATGCCATGCCCCAGCTTCTGGTGCAGTACTTGCTAACTCAGAATTTTCTAGCTTGGGGACAAGGCCTCCATGACAGGGAGGGATGGGATGGCTGGAGGGGCAGGGCTAGGGACCAGTTGATCCATGGATTTGGGGATCTCACTGGCCAGCACCTCTGCTGAAAGTCAGCAGCATCTCCTCCTGCCCTGGTGATATTTGGCAAAAATCTGAGACCAGACTGTCAGAGCTCAGCCAGCCTGTGCAAAAAATGGGAGATCTCAGGGTCTGGTGAAAACCATGCTTGTCTGATAAAGGCATTTTCAGGAGATTAAAGGAGCAAACTGTCCTGCTGGACACATCATAAGATCTGTTGTCTCTTGTGTGAGCATGACTTGTGCGGTGGAAATAGACTTGAGAAGGAATAAGGAGCACTGAGGCATTGAAAAATTGATCTCAAAGCATTAGCAAGGTGGCCACATGTTGAGCATTACCACCCCACCTGTCTTCTTCATGCTGTGTCACAGAGTGCATTGATGTTAGAAGTCATGGGTACCCTCCTGATTTTATTTGGTGGGGACCCAGAAGAACTTGTCAGCAAAACTGAGGGCTTATCACAGGCCTTTCATTGAAAATGTTCATCATCTTCCCGAGAAAACAGCCCAAAATATACAACTTAAATTTTTTTTGTGCCTTTTTTTTTTTCTCCCGCATAGCCATAGTGTTTTGCAACAATTCTCAGGGAGTGGAAAGCTTACTTGCTTTCAAGAAACCCATCACAAGAGCAATAAAAGTGATGAAATTACTCTTTATGGCTGGTGACTGACTCCGTACTAATTTGAAAAGAGTCTGCAAGTCCAAAGATTAGTCAGACACCCAATCAAACTGTGACATCCATGTCAGGGACAGCTGCTGCTTCGTGTTTCAGCTGTGCGAGTCATCCCACGGAGAAGTGGCACAGATGTTGCCTGTGCTGCTGGTACCTGACAGAGACACACTTTGGGAAGGTTTCATCTTTCTGTGGCCACAATTTATGACAGCATCTTAAATGGATTGAGGTAATGCAGCAAATAACCCCTCTAGTCAGCAACCAAACCTGGTGTTTCTCCCAGGATCGAACATTCTGGGTGCTCTGCCTCTCAGAGTGGCGATATCTGAAAATCCAGCTGCTGCGTGGGGCCTGATCTCCTCTAAGGCCTAGTTCCACATCCCTGCATGGTTGTGACTGTATGAGCTATAAATTTAACTGCTGTTTCACACAGGCTGAGCCCTGCAATTGCTCTTTTTGGGAACAACGCTGTTGAGCAGCTGAAGCGTTTTACCATGCTCAGAAGGAGCTGAGTTTGGGGTGGCTCCTGAGGGGCTTGGACATGGTGCTGTCACCTCTCTCCTCTGGCCTTGCCCCTTCAGCTCATGGGATGGTGGCTTTGGGGCTGTTTGGAAGGCAAACTAGCCACGGCATCCAGCTCATCTGCTGCTGTAAATCAGGAGGATTCCGCTACAAGTGCGAGAGCTGGGCCTGGAACGGCCTGAATTTCTTTTGTGCGCTGGTTTATCCAGCACGCACCCCCTCCACGGATCTCCTTTACCACCCCAGGCCGAACCGGTGAGCTCGGCTCTGGGCAGAAGGCTGTGTTCAGGCTTTTGTGGCTGGGCACTGAGGGCTGGCAGTCCCCAAAAAGCCACGCAAACCGCGGAGGTGAGCCATGATGGCTGGAGACCAAGGAAGGCTGCCAGGTGAGTGCTCACCGCCTCAGGGCTGACCCAGGCCTGCTGGAATGAATGCAAGGTTGCCCATTGATTTAGCGAGGGCTGGGCGGGGGAAGACCCTCAGACAAAGGAAGTGTTAATTAGGACAGGGATGTATGAGAGAGACTGCAGATCTCAGTGCGTGGGAGGGGACAATGGTTTCTACAGAGCACCGGGAGAGTAAACTTGGGGACAGACAGAGAGGCCAAACCGTGGTCTCAAAGCAGCTCCGCCCCACAGGAGACATGAGAAGTTTAGATCCCTGTGGAGAAGTTGTGCTTAAATAGCAAGGAGATAGGTTTTGAAGGGCCCACCATGGTGAGGGATACACTGATCTTCTGCTTCTCCGCTTCTCGCTCCATCTGAACTCAGAAAATCAGGATCAGGACCCAGGGCACGAGCAGCTGGTCTGGTCCAGCCTTGTCTCCATCAGCTTCCAGCAGCATTTTGCCACCTTCTGTCTGCGGCTGGTGCCAGGACAAACCACTGGGCATGACTTTCATCCTGGTGGGCTTCCCTTAGTCTGAGTCTTGGTGTTTCCTCCGGCTGTGGGCCATCCTTGATCCAAGTGGACAGGGCGCAGGAGATGAAACTGTGGCCAAGTCAGTGGTTTTCCAATGTGAATATGGCATGCTATCATGTTTTCTCAGTTTTTAGTTATGTATTTTGCAAAGCACCTACTGGGCTCATGGTGTTACGCTAATTCCTGCAGCTACAGGAAGATATTTAGCGGTTGAGTGTTTAGTTAACTTCACCTTTCCATTGACTTCAGAGGGTGTTGCCAGTTCCCTAGAGATGTTAGCATAATCCAGACCTCTGCTACACCAGCTCAGGCTCCCAAGAAGGCTGGAGTATTCCTGCAAGAGCAGTCTTAACGGAGAGGATCATTGAGCTTCGAAACTCATATTGCCATATTTTTGAAAATGTGGTGTTTCTCAATGCAGAAACTTCACTTCTCTGGAGCACCAAATAGCAGAAGGAAGGTTTATCAGTGAGAAATCCAAGTTTAGGCAAAATTTCACTCAGTTAGCATCAAGCTCAGTGTGTTAAACTTCCTGAAACATGTGAAATGGAGCTATAACATAAACACTCCCCCCGCCACTGAACACATAAAGAAAATGAACTTTTCAATGTAGCTTTGAACTAGGTTCACCTTTAATATTTATGCCATTAAATGGATGGGTATCTTCCTGGCACCATTTTGTCTGCCACATGGATCTCACTGCCTCATAGGATATTAGAGAGTTAGGCTCAAGCTCATGGTCAGATTTTAGCCAGTTCTTGCTTTCATGGCTGGAGCATGATTTTATACATCTCTGTTGAGAAAGAGAGCTTCATGATAGCCTCCAGGCATCAGAAAAGCTCCTTAATTGCTCTCCACAGTATCTGCTGACCAGAGAGAGTTCTTGTTATCTTTAAGCAGCCCTGTTTGTGTTGAAGGATCAAAATCACTCACAAAGAAAACAAAACCATCTCCTTTCCCCCAATCCCCATGATGTTTCCAATTATCCTAGATTGCTGTCTCTCTCGTGGACTGGTAGGTCATCCAAAAGCTAGGACATATTATGGAAACAGCCTGTTAGCCCCTTTCCCTGGAGTGTCTCGAAGAATTTTGACTCTGCTCCTGAGGACTGAAAAGTAGACCATGATAAGGTCTCACTGTACACACAGCAGGGAAATGCTGCTCCTGCCACTCCTAAGGTCACTCCTCTGGCTACAGGAAATGGCACCAGACCAGGATCAGGACAAGAAGCCAACCCCACAGAGAGCAGAGAGACTTGTGATTCCCCGTGTGTGCTTCACAGGAGAGCACAGGTCCCGCTTCAAAGATGGCAGGAAGGGTGGCAAATTCCTTCTGGATGAGAGCTGAGAGCTTCGCCTTGCAGGAGAAACCCCCGTGTCTCTATCTCCTAATGCATCAGAAACCAGCTGGAGATCAGAGATATAAAGCCTTTGAACCCTGCGTTCATTGAAGTCTCTGTGGCTCTACCAGACCGAAAAAAAAAAAAAACCCAACCCAAAAAAGCAGACCAAAAACCAAACTCTGGGGCTTTCCCCAGCAGAACACAGAGAGGAGCAAGTGGTTTATCACAGATTAGAATCAGACCTCTCCCTCTAACCATAAGCCTTCACCACATCCTCTTATTTGCCACTGTTTGGCTGCACACTGACAGGCACTGAAAGGAAACAGTGAAAAGAGATGTGGTTATGCCACACCTGGCAAATGTCTTCAGGGGCAGAAACCTCTACAAATGTCATACACACTTATAAATGTCTCTGAATGCACCATCACCCTGCTTGTGCTCATGCCTGGAAAGTCACGTGGCTCATTCCAGCACACACTACTTTGTGTGTTTAAATGATATGCCATTGTAAATAAAATGCAACTCGAGTGCTTGTAAAAATGCAGAAGTCTTTCAGAACAAGCAAATTACCCCAACTTGTAATTTCATCGAAAACACTGTAAAAATGGCATACCTTTCATATCCCAAGGAGGAAAAGGTGATGGAGATTTATGCTTTTCCTTGAACACACAGATTTATAACAGTGTGTAATGTACATTCATTTCATCCATATTTATAACTGCATTGATGCAGAGTCTGGTATCCATTACTTTAATCTATGTAACTTGATCATCAGAAATTTAGACCATAATTTTTAACACATATCACCAAGAATTTCAGTTTGATTCAAAAAAGAAGAGTATATTAAAGTCCCAGCTGCAATTAGTTATTAAAACTACACTTCTTTGCTTAAATACATCTGTTTGTTCACATAGATTCTGTTCCATTCTGCCTTGTGCTGGGTATTTTACTTCAGGTTAATCCTACAACAACTCACTACAAAATACCTTGAGGGCAGAAAAAAAAAAAAAAAAACACAGTTAAGGATCATATTTGGAAGAATTCCTGTAAATAAATCTTTTACATCTTGGCAAAGTGAAATCAGGAATTGAAGAGTCAGTGACAGCAGTAGCCTCTAGTCACTTAGAGTGAAGTGGAAAAAATAATTCCAGGCCAAGATCAAAGGCTCCGATTGACAGACAGCAGAAATTAAACCCAGATACCATTTCATAAACATGGAGCGATTGACGTTCACCACATGGTTATTGTCCAGCAATGGAAAATAAAACATCTGTACTCCTCAAGATACTGAATGGATGACACAGAACTGAAATCACTCACTTGCCTGGTGCTAAGAAGGTGTTCCATTGTTTTCTTTTCCCACTTTGATTTCATTCTTTCAGCACCATTAAAAGGTGGAGTACCTGGACTGCTAGAAAATAGTACATTAAAATGAACATACATGCATTTTCTGACAGGAAATAATCTTCATTTTTCTCACCTTGGGGTCTATATTTTACTATTCATACTGCAGGTAAACATCAATATTTCCACAAATTTCAGTGGGTTTAGTTTGAATATAGCAAGTAACACAATCTTATATGACGCTAAAGGAAGAGGATACTGCTCTGTGGTGTTGTAGGAGCAATGTTTAAGTATATGCACTTCTTGCTTTCTAAGGGAGGTAAATGATATTTTTCAGAATTATTTTTCACAGCTTCTTTTTTTTTCCCCTACCTTCCTTCATTGTTTTTCTCATTTCAGAACCATTAATCTGTACAAATAAAAACAATAGAAATGAGGAGATCATGTGGGAGCTTGCTGGTAAAAACCTTTGCATTACTGGAACCAGCAAGGTGATTTTTTTCATTGAAAGCTACAAATTATGAAATGATCACTGAAAAGGACAAATCATTTGCCATTTAGAATGAACTTTCTTATTGAGAACATTGATGAGCTTTGTGTTATTATTCTTAGTCCTCCCTCCATTGAGTTATCCCTTGAATAAGATCTACAAAATTTGTCTGAACTGTTGGCTGTTAAATTATTTTTCTGAGATAAGGAAATTGTAGGAGAAAGACAAAGAAAAGGAGTGCCCTGTTGCAAAATAGTATATTTGTTTGATTAATTCTAGTGCTTCCTCTGTATTAACTTGCGGTACATGTGGAAATAGTTTATTAAACCAGGAGCACAGGTGAAAATTTTTCTTAAAGTTTTTCAGAGTTTGTTGCGGTAAGAGAAACATCTTGTCCACCATAACCAGAGCTAAAAAGTGTGTTCCACAGCCATGTTAGGCCTATTGTATGAGGGCTAAACTCAATCTGAAACGCTGAAGAGGCACTGAAAATTAGAAGCTGGAGAAAAAAATCAGGCCTCCTCTATTCGAACTTCAAAGCATTTCCTCAAGAGTTCATTAAATGTAGTGGCTGGCTGGTTTCAGATGTAGAGATGCTCAAAATAAGGTTTTGCAAAAGTAATTTGTTCTGTTTCAGATTTTTCTTCAGCTGCAATGCAGTTGCTCTCCTCAACAGCAAATACAGAATAAAACATCAGCAAGGAAGAAAAAGACATGTCTCGTCACTTTGAGAAATGTGGGAGGTATGCTGGGCCTCTAAAAAGCTCTCATTTTCTGTTTGATTTGGACAAGTTCCAAGAAACTCAGCTACTCACCAGAAATCTATCTGAAGCTCGAACTCAACAATATTTAGCAGAGCATCTCAAAACTACAGTGGCACCCATGAGTTTCGTCCATTGTTTCTCCTGGAAAGATCACAAAACCAGTCTGTTTTCCAGAGACAGACAAATTCCTTCAACGACAACAGTGAAAAATGCAGATAAAAAATGCCATGCTTTTTTTTTTTTTTTTTTCTTACTATATCTTCCACTTGCTGGCAGCCCAGCTTCCAGAGAGCACCAAATGTTTTCTCTCTCAAGCTACCTTCTGTTGTATCCCACAGTATTGTGGCAGCCCACACAAAGTAGATGCAGCAGAGGAACAAATAAATCACTTGCACTTTTCGGTACCTGCAGAGACTTCATCTCAGGCGTTGTTCTGGGAGTGGGCAGAGGTCCACGGTTTCGTGATGCTGTGAGGCAGTTCAGCCCTCCTGAGCCAGCACCCTTCAAGACTTGTTAACCCTAACAGCCAAATTTCTCCCCGTTGAGCAACTCCCACCACCGAAAATATGCAAAGTGACAGTGCAGCACCTCTGCGGTGCTGTGTGCTGGAGAGGCTGAACGCTGTGTTGTCTGCACCTACATGGTGAAGTCACGATACAGCTGCTGGGCTTTTAAAAGACATCTACATCTTTCCTGCTGGTGAGGCGAACAGCAATTTTCTGTCAGTCATCATGTTTCCCACAGCTGCCATCACACCACTTGAAAACAGACCCCAGGTGACCTGAATCCCAGATCTCCTCAGCCCAGGCAATATGTGAGTTGCCATATGTCGCTGTGGGTAATAGCTGACGCTGAACAGGTGTATGTCATCACAGCAGACCATCTGGAGGGCAGAAGATATTAAAAATAAAAAAAAAAAGAAGACAAAATAAAGGTACATTTCCAATGTAAAAATCTTTTGGGTGACTTTTTCAAACAAACCTGGGCACATAATGGCTGCCTTTTTTTTTTTTTTCTTTCAATGAGATTACTTAAAATGAAAGAAGATGTTGACACATGTTTTACTCAAACTTATTCTGCTTTTGTCTAGCAGTGGTCTACCTTGAAACTTGATTAATAACCATTCAAAAAACCCACAAGGATCGCATTAGGGTTCATTTCTTTAGACTCTTTCCATTAACCTCAGCAGTGGAGAGCAGAGTGCCACAAAACCGTTGTACATAAAGCAGGAGTTGACCAGGCAGTAACCATGCTGAAAAGTCTTCCTGTAATATCACCCAACCAGTCTTATTTAAGTTTGATTAGTGGGAATGGGCTGAGAAAGCTATTGGAAATATTCTGGTCATCCTTCTTTCCTCTGTGAGCTGAACCAAAGCAATGGCATCTGTTCTCTGATAAGAAGTTTGCAATTTTGAATGATTCTTCAACGTCATACTGGGAAATCTGAATCCAGATGCTCAAAATTATGTAAGAGTTGTATGATTCGGTTTGGTTTTGTATAGTTTTGGTTTGTATTGAGTATTTAGGCCTTTGTTCCCCCCCATAGACAGAAATCTAACATCAAAGAGGTGGGGGCACTTCACAGAACATGTCATTTTTACAAGATCTCTGAAGTAAAAAGTTAAGTCCTCTCTCAGTTGGCAAATGATGTAAAAGGAAAACATGTAGTGACAAGCTTTGATTTGATGACACAAACCTAAACATGGTATTTGTAGGACTCACCACTGCTGGTATGTCAGGGTTCTGTGACATAAACTTGCGGTAACTTGGATGTTCAGCTTCAGCATCCTGTCTGAGGCTGTGCTATACAGTTGGATATATCCAGAAAACTCCCAAATATTTTTTTTATCCGTGTTTAATTTAGACTCCATGCATAGCAGTATTATATTTTCTTAAAAAGAAATCATTTGTACAAATAAAAGCTGGGTGGCACTATTTATGTATAGTTTCAAACTTCAGAATAACTGACACAATTTTTACCACCTTAGAGTAATCTAGTTGTGAATTACAGGGTTTTAAGTGTTTAGGGATTTTTTTTTGGGGGGGTGGTTTGGGGTTGGAGGATGGGGGGATTCACACATAACCCTAACAAAAGCCATTAATTGCCTTAGGTGCTCGTTTCAGTCTCATTTGGAGGTCTTTTTTGCAGCAGTTTACAATGTCAATGAATTTTATGTTCTAATTATTAAACCTGTTAATTCTTGATCCAAAGATTGCAAGAGTCAGTGGAAACCAGCCAATTGCCTTTCAGAAATTTCATTGCCTTTTAAGAGTTTTAGAAATCAATACCATTTTCTAAGTTAATACTTCATATTCATAAGTGATAATAATGTGTAATATTTAAGGTAGCCTTTTGTTTTAAACAAAGGAGAACATAATACCTCTGAATCTCATAATCAAGTGATTTTATTCATTTTCTTATTACCATGGTTTCCAGATGAACGAGATATACAAAGTGTGGCTCCAGATCTTACGAGCAAAAGAATGAATTCCTGCTGTAACTCCACTGAATTTAACAGAGTTTACATCAGGGAGTAATTTTGCCCAGCGGGATTAGGCAAGTCATTTACATAAAATTGGTACTGTACATCATGTGTCGAGTTGATGAATTTGCTGAGAGATTGACTTTATAACAGTCGGCTTGTATCACATGTTATATTTATTTGTATCATCCTTGGCTTCTTATTATGATGTACATTACACATCCCAAAGGAGCCTGATAAAGGACATGCAATTCAAGAACATGCTGCTGAAACACACAGCAGCTGGAGAAACAACACATAGACTTTTCTCTTTGGAGATTGCAAATAGATCCAGAAGTATTAATTTTATAAGAGAGGAAATTAGGTGAGTGAGTGGCTTGACTGAAAAGCACACTTAATCTCTTGTCCTCTTGGTTTTTGTTGCTTGACATTTTTTATGTAATTTAAATTAATTGGATATTTGACAATAGCACAGGGCATCTTGAACTCTAGGTCAAGTAATGCTTTCATGTTGCTCAGAACCTCAAATACAATTAAGTTTACTTTTACGAGGGACTGCTTTATATGATTTTATCACAGATCTACAGATCCCTGTGTTTGTCCAGAAATGCAAAGAAGCAAAAGAAACTGAAATGTGAAATTAGTACTAGCTGAAAGGGGAAAATACTTGCAGAAAAAAGCAGTTACCATCACTCCACCCACAGAAGAGTCTCAGAAGACAGTGGATGGCATGCAGAGGAAATCAGCTTGGATAAATGTGCAGCTGAGAAAAACAGGTCCTGTTGTCTGGAAGAGCAAATCTGCCAGTTTGACTTTCCTGCATTTCTAAATTGGTCTTTACACTGCATTATGAGGAGTAAAATCTGGAAGGTGGGAAAGGAATGCACAAATGAAAGGAAGGAAGGAAAAGAGGAAGCAGAGAGATCTGAAGGAAGAGAAAGGAGGACCTGAGCTTGACTAACATCAAATAACCAAGGAGGTGCAATGGGTCCACTTGAATACCCACGTTCACTGAGAAGTTTCCAGCTTCTTTTTTCCCTCTGACTTCCAAAGCAGTGTGGTTCCAGCCATTTTTTGTCCAGAACACACTACTATATCAGTTCACATGCACAGCTCTGGGATGAGAGCGATCAAGTTTCGTTATAAACCTCCAGGCTCATCTGGCTCTCAACTCTGAGGAGACAACTCGTCAGCCAAGCAGCTGCCTCAGGTGCTCCAACAGAGATTTGTTACTGCATTAAATATTGCACAGCTGAAATTGCTCCCCCATTGTACCTACACAAAGAGTAGGTACAGGGAGGATCCTGTCTTGGAGGATCCTAACTCCCCTGGGAGTTACCTTTTGCCTTCTCCCGTATGCCTGTTTTGACATATGAAGCTTTGTCAAAGTGTTCCCATGTTAGACCTTGCACCAGCTTGGGATGTTGCCCTTGTTGATTTGACTGTTCCAACTCAAAATAACTAAATATATATGCACATATATAGGTGGCACAGCCTATTTTTCATCCAGTCTGTTTCCAGAGTAACCTTCTAAAGCGTAGGACAAGAGAGTGCTGAGCTACTGATGAAAAACGCTGATTTCTCAACCTCAAGACTACAATTACAGCAGCAAATCCAACCAAGAATAATCAATTTCATTCCCACTACAGTCTATTCCATGTAGCAGCACTTCGGAGTTTGTAATAGGTGATATGGATACTCCATTTCTGTGTGAAGCATGCTTCCCTTACAGTGCTTTGTAGCTATTCAGGGCAAGCAGGCATTGATGCACTGTGCCACTGAATACCTCCAAAAATAGACTGTAGATACTGCAAAGTAACTGCTTTCTTTTGAAAAACGCTGTGACCTCCACGTGATCACAACGCGTCCAAAGCAAAGTGAATCTGGGCATTTCACTATTAAAACTGCAGGGAGCAGTTATTATGGGAGGGTAGCTGAATAATTCAAATCGGTATTTTTAGGCTCTGACTTCTTTCATTGTCTCTAAATCCAGAAGAAAACAACAGCTACCTGAAGACAAGTGAGCTTTTTCGTATTTGCGTGTGCGACGCTGCCTCATAGCTAATCAATATATGGAAGCAACTTCAGATGTACTGCAAAATAAATGTGCTTCAGCTGGAAGAATAATGGTAGATGAGCTCCATAAATCTTCAGCAATCCGGATGTCCATGTATGAAGGCAAAAGAAACATTTAAATGGAACAAAAACAAACATATAAAAAAGAGCAATCGCAGACAGTGTAATATGAAGTCACATGTTGCATGGCCAGTTTTACATTTTATTTCACCTGTAAAGATCACAAAACAAAACAAAACAAAACAAACAAAAAAACCAAACCAAAAAAAAAAAAAAAAGGTGTGACAGTATTTTCTCACTAAAGTCTCCTTTGGGCGGTGACAGAACCGAGCTCCAAGAAGACTCAAATGCATGAATGTCTTTTTCTGATAACCTGGCTGCACAGTGGGCAAACACCTGCATCTTGGGCAGACATCTCAGATTAGGGGGGATGACGCAAACTGGAACAGCTTTGGAACCTGTGGTGGTGGCTGCAGGTGATGATTTGATGCTGGTATTCTTCAGAAATCCGTAAGGACACACACAAACTGAATTAGGATGGATTCACAGTGCTGTGCATTTTCCAGAGTAAAACAGCTGCTGGTATCCAGCATCCATCATGTTTATGGCAACATTTAATTGTGTGGTGAGATGCATGAAATAATGCATCCTAAAAGCGTGCTCCTCCCTTCTCACTTTCTCCATCTTAATGCTGAGCCTTTGAGACCTGTGACAATATTTCTAATTTCCTTTTGTTGCATAATCAAGTCCTGGAAAGAATGAGATCTATCTTTGTGAATTGCTGTGAAGCTCTTCATGGTGTCACCAACCCAACTGGAAAACCAGGTAGAGAAGAACAGTCTAGCAAAGCGTCAGAACCACAGGATAAGAGCGTGGTTGGATTCAAAGGCATCTGTGGACACTGTTTAGCCAACCCCCTTCTCAAAACAGGGCTGAGCAGACAAAGTTTCTGAGGACTTCTTCAGTTCAGTTTGGAATGTTTCCAGAGAAGAAGACTCTCTGGGCAGCCTGCTCCAGTGTTTCACCACTCTTCCAGTAAAGAAAGTTTTTTTATAACATCTAAATGGAATTTCCTGTGTTTCAATTTGTGTCTGTTGCCCCTTGCCCTTTCATGAGGGGCCATGAGAATGGGCTGGCTCTTCACAGACCCTGGCCAGTGATTTATGCACATTTCTAGTACCTCCACTGACCCTTTTCTTCAGGCTGAATAGTTCCAGCTCTCTCAGGCTCTCCCCACACTGCGAGATGCTCCAGCGTTGTAATCTCCAGTAATTTCCAGTGCTGGACTCCCTTCAGCACGTGTGTGTTTTTCTTGGCAGGTGGAACCCACCACCAGACTCACTCCACTAAATCAATATCTTTCTTGCACTGAGGAGCCCAGCATTCCAGGTGTGTCTCCCTTGGGCTGAGTAGAGGGAAAGCATCACCTCCCTCGATCTGCTGGCTAAAGCAGCTCAGGATCCCATCTTTTGGGCCATCTTTGCCACACGAGCACATTCCTGGCCCACAGTCAGTTTGGCATCCACCAGGACCTCCAGATCCTTCTCTGCCAAGCTGCTTTTCAGCCAGCTGGCCTGTGGCATGCAAAGAGATCATTCCTGCCCAAGAAGAGGAATTGTTTCTTCCGTTTGTTGAATGTGATACCCATTTCTCAAGCCTGTTGAGTGTCAGCTCACCCATCTCGTCTGTCACCCACTCCTCTCAGTTTGGAGCAGGATGAGAGTCCCCTCAGTGCCACCATCCAGGTTATTAATTAAGATGTTATGTGGTATTGGCTGCAGTATGAACTACTGGTGGCTGGTCTCCAGCTGGATTTTGTGCCATTGACCAAAGCCCTCTCAGCCCAGCAGCTCAGCCAGCAGTCAGTCCACCCCACTGGCCACTCTTCTAGCCTGTACGTTATAAGTTTGTCCATGAGGATATTATAGGAGGCAGTGCTGGAAGTCTTGTAAAAGTCAAGATAAACAACATTTGCTGCTCTCCCTTCATGTGCCGAGCCAGTAATTTCTTGGCATGTTGGTCAGGCATGATTTCCCCTCTGCAAATCCTTGCTGCCTGCTCATGATCTTCTCGTTCTTTGGGTGTTTGGAAGCAGTTTCCAGGAGGAGTTCCTCCATTGCTTTCCCGGGGTTTGAGCTGAGGCTAATTGATCTGACCATTCCATGTGTCCTCCTTCTTGCCCTTCTTGAAGACAGGAGTGACATTTGCTTTCTTGCAATCCTCAGGAATTTGTCTTGACCTCCACAACCTTTCAGAGATAATCATGGATGGCCTCACAGTGACATCGGTCTACTCCCTCAGCAGTTCTCACATCAGGCCCCTCGTTTTCTGTCTGTTTAAATGTTCTCCAGTCTCATCCTCTTCCTCTGAGGATGAGAGTTGACTGCTCCAGAGTTTCTCACTGGAAAAACTGGGTATGGTAGTTAAAGTGAGCTTTCTTCAGCAAAGACATTACAGGTGAATGGAAGGAGCAAATACCTTTTTCATAGAAAGGGAAAGATTTTCCCCAATGCCTTTCTTTGAGACACTTGCATAGTGGTTTAGCATTTTCGAGACTTTAATGGTACAAAATGGCAAGAATGTTGCACTGAATACCTGCTATGGTCACACTTTTGGCCTAGTTTGGGATAAAAAATAGCTCCCCAAAAGAGCAATATCCAAAGCAACAGCAGCAGAAGATTAGGCAGGCTTTTAGGGATAGCTACTGATGGACAGAATTTCTGAAAATCGCTCTGACTGAATGTCCTCCCACTTATAATACAAGAAGCCTAATGTTAACTCAATAGTTACCTTTCCTTTCCAAGCTTGACTTTGTGAATCAACCTCATAAGAATGTGGCGTAAAATAACCAGCTAAACATTCCACATCTAAGCTGTAAGCAATACAGCAACAAAATAAGAGGCTATTTTATGGTTATGAAATCTGTATGCTAAGTTGCCTGACTGAAACATCCATAGTGATTCAGCCTACTTGAGTTCTGTTCCCTTGATCATGTTGGTATAAAGAAAGTTGTTGTCCATGGGTTGAAACTTTTCTTTGTTGATTCTCTTGAAGGGTGTTTTCCAGAATTCATCTTAATTCTGAACTTGGGACTGAGAGACGTATGTTAACATTTCACCAGTTAGCCACTACAACGAGTAGAAACTGTGTGGTTAACACCTTTTCCTTGCTAAGCTGTTACAGGCTGCTAAAAATGCAAAATCTTGTGAATATGATAAAGAGAAATAATTTACCACTCGTGATTGCCTAGGCACTTGTGAATGCTGCATATTCCAGTGTTCAAGAGACTTGGACAAGGCTAATGCAATGTAACAGTGGAGTTGTGTCATGTGCACAATAGCTGTGCACTGAAGAAAACAGCTTGCTGCCTCATCAGAAGCACCCTTGATGGGATGTCCTAGACATGTTACTTGTTAGGTTGATTTATTGATGAAAGCTGTTGGTTTTGCAATTATAATGGAGCTGTTGCCAAGCCCAGGAATTTCACTGGGCTTATTGATCCTGAGGTGTAGAGAACTTGTTGGAACAAGCAACTTAACTTGAATGCCTGAGCTCCAGAAAATACTCCAGTCATTATCCCTGTTCTGTCAAAACTCAAACAAGACACCATTGGAGAAGACACCATTTAGGTTTCCAAAGTCACAGCAACAACACTCTAAAATGCACAGCATCCTGCTTTTTGGAGTGAGATGCAGCTCCCTGCTCTAATGAGACAGCAGAACCAGGACAGGTCAGACAGCACAGGACACCACAGATCCTGATTTATATTTCATTCCCACATCTAATGGTCCATCCTGCCTCACCTACTTTCTTGTGATTTTTCAGGTTATTTCCATGCATAACCTCCGGTTTCTTTCACACTCTCTTGGTGAATGTCAGATTCCCTGTTAAGCCCTGCTGGGTTTGAACCCCTTGCCAGGACATGGTGCTTTTGCAAATCTTCTCACAGCCTCTGTCTGTCCTAAAACCACAAAGAGTCAACAGGGTAAGCTCTGTCCCATTGTTCTTTTGAAGCTGCTGCTGATGGGCATTCTTTCTTAGTGATTCCTTTATCATTCTGGATAGAGCCTACTGTGATGCAGCTGTGCCCTGAAATCCACATGTTAACGAAAAAGTGTATTCTTCATTACCAGCTCGATGCACACTCAAGACATTGCTGATACAGACAGTGACAGGGTAGGGTTGTATGGCAGTGTTAATGCATCTGCTGGAGCAGGAATGCCATGCAAGAAAAGAGTTCAGTTGCTCAGACTGGGGAGAAAATGTTGGAGCAGATAAATGATGAGATGGCATCTGTGTGGAAGCAGATGAAGATGGGAGAACCCAAGAGGATAATTAATGTGCTGAAACAGGAGCCAGATGTCAATAGATTCAGCTTTCCTGGTCATTTGAATGCTGATTCTGTAGTCTGTGTTGATGGGAAAGACTTGTTAGGCAGCCTGTTTGTGGAGTTCAGGATTGCCCATCTTAATCGCTTGTTAGGGGTATTTGACACTTTCCACTGCAGGCACTGTCAGCCGAAGGAAAAATAAAATTTGAGGAACCGGTTAGAACGAGCCAAAGTTTCAGGTTTTTCTCTCAGAAAGCCCTTCTGCTGCAATCCTACCTGAAGTGAAACAATTTGCCCAAAACATCTAGATCTCCTGTTCTGAAACAAAAAGGCACAGCAGGAGCCCCACAGGGGTGTTTTGAGCTGTGCTCCTCATTCCTGCTGCCCGTGGCACATGGAGGAGGGAAGAAAGGGATGAAGGCAGGAAGGCTGTCATCTGGCTCATGCTGGGCCTGATTGGTGCCCACTGGAGCCAGAAGTTTTGTGTCAGATGAAAGGTACAGGAGTGAATGTGAGGATTTAGAGTCAGGGCCCTACCTGCCCCACACACAGCTGAAAATGGCTGTGTCCAAATACTGCATTTTCTCGTGGGGAGCCAACCCCCAGCTCACCAGAAAGCCAGCCTGGGGGGCAGGAAAGGGTGTTTGCTCTCTGTGACACTCAGGACCTCTGTCCCGCCTATGCAGGGTGGGTGGATCAACACCGAAGTGAAGGAGGCTCTTCCCAGGCAGCAGCTCTTAAGGGTGTTGAGAAATCTTCTTGCTTGCCATTCCTACAGCATCCTTGTGCTTCTCTAATGTTAACATGGGCAATTACTAAATATCCCATTTATAAATAGGGTGCCACCCAATCCCCCTGCTAGGACAGAGCAGATGCAAGGACTCCAGCTCCAGACTCTGCCTCATATCCGGAGTCAAAAGACAAACATACAGAAGGCAAAGTCCTAACTTTTGTACCCACTGGACATCCTACAGTTTTGTAAAAACAAATAGTTTGTGTGCGTATTACAGGAGAGCAGGCATGTGTCTTAGGACAAGTGGGCTTTTAAAAAAGCACAAAAACACAAGGAAGGTGCTTCTGTTTGCTTGTGCTCTGCAGTGAGTTGTTTTATTTGCTTCTCTCCCTCTTCACTCTGCAGAGGGTGCCTGCTCCAAACATTTTGCCCCCAACCCTGTAAGTCAAACATTAAGGGGCAAGATACTTCATCATTTACATTTCTTTCAGAAAGAACAGGGGACAAACTCTTGTTTATCACACCCCTGGCTCACCCACCTTCCACAGCAGCCTGGGCCACAGCAAGACCGGTCACTGAAAAACAGACAAGGATCTCAACAAACTGGTGCAGTGTTGACTTCAGGGCAGCTGGGGGAGGATTTATGCCCTTCAAGAACCAGACTTGACTGTTGGTTGAAGAGTCAACAAAGAATGACTCCCAGCTGGCGTACCCTTCACATATTTCTGCCCAGTCAGGCCAGGGAGCATGGCTTTTCTGGTGGAGCTGTTCAAGATGAGTGTTTGGGGACAGGAGAGAGATTTTCGCTTCTGCTGTTGGACTGGAAGGGCACAATTAGGGATGTACACTGAAAATAAGCAGCCAGGCCCACACAGGTGAGCTGGAGAAGATATCTTTGCAGTAACTTGAAAAACTGAAAGAGGCAATTCCCAACAGTTCCCTAAAAGTCTGTCAGAATTATGTAGAAGTGATTGGTCCCATACAATTTTTTCCAAAGTTTGAGCAGGATTGAATATTAATGAAGTGCAGACCAGTGTTTTCAAATACATTGAAATTTATCTTCTCTTAGGAGAAGGGATTGTGTTATCAGCCCTTCTAAACAGGTGTGAGTGTGAGACCACGTGCTATTTAAACATTCAGAGATATATTTATTTATAATGTTTGTGGCATCATCTGTTGATATATTATTCAACTATTCCTTGATTAGCATCATCTGCACAGCCTTCACCCACTCTCATGTAGGTCACAGGCAGGACTACAAAAGGGGGATTACATCTGTGTGAAATAGGAGAAGGATCTGAAGCGCTGCTACTTGGGCCTGTTAGCCAAACACAGCTCACAGGAGAGAGATCCTGCACCACACAGCTCCCCACTGGCATTTTGACATCTTTATGGAGTGCCAGGGGATAGACAATACCCCCTTGTTGCACCCTTGGTGCTTCAGAAGAAGGTGTGGCCCTCCTGCAACAAGTCAAGCCTGCAGTTTATAAGGACTTCCAAGAAAGCGCCCGGAGTTGTACAATTAACGAGAAATTACTCCTGAGGGAATTCCGTTCCTCGTCTCAGCTGGTGTTCAGCTTATCTGCGAAGAATACACACACTCAGCCTATATTCCTTTTATCTCAGCTTAGTTTTACAGTAATTAAAACCCTCAGCCAGCCTGAAGAGCTGTATATATTTATTTTTGGTCTCTGTGAGACTGGAACACAGACCTGCCGTGTGAGCCCTGGGAAGGAGCTCAGCTGTGTGTGCCTTGCTTTCCCTCCTGACTCCTTTTTATGGGGGGCCAGACCCACGTCACCACTGTGTGCACACCCTGCCCTACAACAGCAGGACCTCGATGCTGCCCAGGTCCTGCAGGCCCCACCAGAACACAGATTGCTAATTATTACTGAGAAGATTAATGGGCTAAGAGTGTTCTTCAGTCTCAGTGTGCACAGCTTTGGGACCGCTCGCTAATCCCTGAGGTAATATTAATTTTAAAAAACCTTAACGTGCAGCATTGTTGGCACTGGTGATTTTATCACGAGTCTCCTGATAGCTGGTGTTTCTTGTCAAGGTCCACTTCCTGGAAACCTGAGCATCTTGGGTTGCATTTTGAAACAGGCAAGTTTTTAGTGCCTTCTGTGACAGTGGGGATGGGAAACATTCCTCAAGTATGCTCTGGAGACAGAGGAAGGCAATGAAAAAGACCTTAAAATGTGTTAATTAAAAAGAAAAACAAGGATTTTGCAAGAACTTTTTTTCCTCCCCATGATTTATGTGTCTTGCATTGCTTGCATTGTGCCTAACTATACACCCTGGAGTGGGGTAGGAATATCCCATTGGTTCTGAGGGGAAAAATATATATAAGTAAACTGATTTTAATATCATAATTATGGTTAGGTTGGTTTTGTCCCTCTAATTGCATCCATTTTGTTAAACTTTTTGCCCTGGTTTATTTTTAACAGCCTCAAATTTCATGGCTCTCCCCTTGGAGTTCTCAATATCCTTGGGGTTTACTTTTTCTTCACCGTGTCTGCTCTCATTTGCTTTCATTTGTTCTTCAGTTTTGATGAGTTGGTACAGGTTGGATTTACATCAAGAAAAAGTACGAAAGGCATGAAACAGACATTAATGGTACAGAGAGAAGATTTCTGTTACTGTTCTCCACTGTGATCCAAAAAGAGCCTGGAACAGTTAAGGAAGTGTCCTGGACTTATTTATCCTCTGCTCTAAGAGTCTCTGGTTGAAGATTTCCCATGAGTGGAAGGGAGATGTTCCCCAGGCCACCGTGCTGTTTTAGCAACTAATCTATTTCAATACTTCTTACGCAGACAGGCTAACAAATTTCCAAACGACCAGAGGGCTTTGGCAAGTAATGCTGGAAGCAGAGTCCTGGGCTCACACAAAGCAGCCTGTGTTACTCCAGCACCTTCTTTCAGGGCTGGACTCTAATAATCAGGTCAACTGACTTAATAAGACAGCTGCTTGCCAAGGAACAAAATCCTTTCTGGGGGGAGAGGAGAGCCCTGATGGGGACCTGAAGAGGGCAAAGCTCTCCAGGGGGCTGGGGGTGATGCTTGGGTGAGGAGGGGACTCTTTCACCAAAAAAACTTCAGTGTGCTTTGCAAAGGCAGTGAGCACGACCTGCTTTTTGCAGGGAGGAAACTGAGGCACAGAGAAGCATCTCACATTGCTCGAGGTTACTGCAGTGCCACCCCACTGCTGGTCACTCCACCAGTGGGACAGTCGGGTGGGCTGCCAGTGTTGTGGGGTCAGAGGTGTGGTGAGAGCACAGGGAGGGAAGGGAAAGAGGGGAAGGAGAATGGTCACAAAGGGTGAAGCCAGGAGAAGGAGGTGGCACTTTGAGATGTGTCTGGGTGGCCTCACAAGCCAAGTGGGCAGGAGCTGAGGTAGGAGGAGAAAGTGGGAGCACTGTCATGGAGAGAGCCAGTCTTTGTCCTCATCCACTCAAGCACGTTTCGTTGGTGGCTGCAAATGCTTCAACAAGCAGTGATGTTCTGTGGAAACCCTTCCATCTTTTGACATGAGGGTTTGTTTTCTTACTCTCAAACCATGTCTTTGAAGAAACAAAACTTCTGTGTTTGGTATTTTTGGTAGGATGTGATTTATTTCCCCTTAACTTTGCTAACATTTTTCTTGTTTCTTTTCCTTTTTTTCTTGGGTTTTTTTTTTTACTGTTTTCCCTGTCTCCTGCCAGACCTTTCAAAGGGAAAGCAAGCTTGCATTTAGCTTCTCATTCCTCTGCTCTAGATAACTTATCATTTCAGCCTGTCTGGAAATTTGGAAACCCTTATGCTTGGAACCTTATCATAGATATTTCCGCTGCAGTAAGAGTGATCAGACCAACAATAGCATCTTGAATCCGAGGCAGAGGAAATGGATGACTGCATAGCTTGGTTTTGATGTTGCACTCAGCACTCAGTGTGCTGATTCTCATCTGATTCTGTGCTTCTGCCGTGTCCTTGGATGAGAACCACGGACTGCATTTAGAAGTTTTCATCACGTGTTATGCTGCCTGACCTGCGTGCTGCCTTCTCCTCTCTTGGAGCTCTGGGAAAGGTGCACGTTCTAGGTTCCTTCCTGCAGGAAAGAGGCAGGGCTTCCATTCAGAAGCACTCTTCACAACTGTCAGTTTTTGCTCGAGACAGAACAGCCACCAGAGCAGTTTTCCTTCTGGGCTTGCGAGTGATTTTGAGTTTGAAGTGATCAGGCCAATACTCAGCAAGTGCAGGGTCATCAGCAGTCACAAATGTACAGCGTGACTGAGTGGGAGATGTTTGCTTGTGTTATGAAATGTGTTGGAGTGAGAGCACACACTGGGGATTTGTTCATTTTAGCAAACCTGGCAGAACCTTCCTGTGACCTAAATAGAATACCTTGCTCTACATAAAGCATGCATCAGGGTATTTCCTGATTTATTCATGAAAGGTTTGCTTTACAAAGGCATTTGGAACTGTGTAATCTCAGAATATATGATACATGTAGCTGGCTGCTCCGCTGGCATTTGCACAAATTGCTTTGATATATGGCTGTAACGTATGAAGGCACAGTGAGGCCAATTTAAATACTTGATACTGGAGTAAACTGGTTAAAAGAGTAAATTAGATCTAACCCACAGATTTTCTTGCTACTGCATGGAGAAGGTTGCTGTCCAGAATGAATAATTGATAAAGGGATGGGAGACTACACTCTAGTAAGCAATAAAATTCTCCAATATTAAGTGGGCAGGGTTAAGGGCAGATCCATGAGTGGCGTGCACTGGTTTTGCATCTTTCACATTAAGAGCCCTTTTCTGATTAACATCAGATCGAGATCCAACACGTTGTTTTAACCAGATCAGTAACTGAAGATCTTTGCTGCCTTTCACTTGGGACTTTTGGTGCCTTCCACTGCTCTTTCCCACTGGTGGAAAATAAAGTCTAAGGTAACACTTCCTCAAGTCTGTGAATTCATTAGGGAATTACATATCTTTAATGATTTGTATAGGTATTATCTGTACATGTTCCCTGCTGTAATATAGTCAGTAGCAAGGTAGATGGGGATGGTTGCTTGCAAGCAAGCCTTATTTTGGAGCTTTGGAAGAAATTTGGGTTAATTTACAATAGAATGAAAGTGACATTTGTAAAGATGGTAAGAGGGGAATGCCAGAATCCATTACACTGATGATCCTACGAATGCACTGGCATTCTCCATTGGTGAGTTAATGTTCAAATCCTATCAGCGTTACTTGCTAAACTTATTGCAACTTAATGGCAGACTTCCAGATTTCTATCATGCCAAATATTTGATAATAGATGGGTCTGCACAATTTTTTTGGGAAAAAAAATTCTCTTTTTATGGCTTGCTGCCCTAAACAAGGTAAAATTGTGATTCATTCAAGTCCCATGAAATGAACTTTCTCAATTCTCAGTCTCATGATCTTTTGTTTAAGAAAAGACTTTGTCTTGTGTGGCTTCGGAATAGGCTGAAAAAAAGGACTTTTTTATTACTGTGTTTCTTAAAAAAACCCCAAACTTCTTTCTAGGAGATTTTATGATTGAGCAGTGATTTAAAATTAAAACGCCTCAACTGCATTTGTCAGTGTTCACCCAGTAAACACAAGGGGCAGCAGAAACCTCGAATGTCCCTCCTCCAAACAGTAGAAAAATAATTTTTTAAAACTTGCCACTGACACCATTGGCTGCCCAGAACAACAGGGAACTGACAGACTGATTCTGTATTTCATATATTTTCATAAGACATACTTTATAATATCAAGTGATGTTTCATCTGTACACACAGAAGACATCAAATAAAGCACAATTCTTTCCATATTTTTGCTTTTAATTTTATCAGTTCCAAGCAGTAAGCAATTTGAGGTCTTTCTTCCTCTCTCTCCCCCCTCTCCCCTCCCCTTCCACATTCTTGACTGGAAAGGATCTGTTTCTCCACTGGCTCTGTAAATCTGGGCATTTTAGAGTTAATCAGGACCTGAAAAGAGCAGAATGACATGAGGTTTGCATTAAAGAGTGGTATGTGGACAAGTGGCAAAGGCATGGATTTTGTGGTAATAAAAACACACTGGGTGATATTTTTGTCAGAGGGCCTCACTTCACTGCCTCCAAAATGCAAAAGCATCAGGAAATCAGATTGCTGTCTCTGAACCATGATTGCAGAAGCAGATCAGTGTGCACCTTACTCCCAACTCACTGAATTGAATTCGGCTTTCTTCTGGCACATCAAAAACTGTCCACGTGCAATGCTGATGATGAAAACTTGCGGTTCAGCACTGCTTCTGGATTAGCAGGACACCCCTAAATTGAAGCCAAACTTTTCACCATCAGTCTTGCCAATGGCTTGGCTTGCCAAAACAAAGAGAAAATGGTGATGCAGCATCAGTCTGGCGTCATGGGAAGATTTTGTTTTCTCCATGTGTACAAACTGTTGTTGTTGTTGTTGTTTGCTTCGATTCTATTATTTCAAATTCACTGAGGTCTCAAAAAAACTCTGCAGACTGAAGCATCTGTTGGCCCAGACCTGTGTGCCTGCTGAATCCAGTGGTGGCTGGACAAGTGTACGGAGATCTTGGAGCTCTGGCTGCACCTTTTCGAGGTCAGAAGACCTCGCTGCAGCTCTCTCAGTTGACCCCCCTTGCAACACATGGCACATGTACAGCATTACTTGCTCATGGCAGGGGTAGGGACAGTTTGACTTCGCTTGTGTTCCTCTGCCCCATGGCCCAGCCTTCTGCAGTGGGAAAAAACTGTCTCTTTGACCAATCCATCCAATTAAAGCCAGTTGTTGACAATAACCTTTCTCTTAGTTTTTGGTTTTGGGGGGTTTTTTTGTTGGATTTTTTTCTTTTTTTTTTGAGACAACATGATTTTATCACGCTGCCACCGAACTACGCTCCCCCTTGTCTGAGGCTGGAACTGGATGCAGAAGAGTCAAAGAGTGAGAGATGAGTAGAAGAGAGACAGTGTAATGACAGAATGTTTCACATGCCTTTGAATTTCTAAGGGGATTAGGCTCTCCCCTGGTGCTTTGACATGGAGCCTATGGCAGCTGCTTTGGCAAAGCCTGCCAGCAGTTACACAAATATGTTATTTTCCCCTCATTTTCCCAAGGTGCAGAGGACACAACAACTTCTGTTACAGAGCAGCAACAAAGAGCATTTGGAGCTGTCAGAGTCTGTGCGCTCGTGTTCCTTCGCATGCAGGACCACCTCTGAGAGCTTGTGCACCCATTTATGTTGCAGTCAGACACCACCACTTTATGTTGCCGAAGCGTAATCCTGCAACGCACACTGAAATAAGTGCCACAGTCACACAAGTCAGCCTTCACCCCCAGCCTCCACACCTTCTGAAAGAGCTTCTCTGGGTCAAACCTTTTCCCAAGCATCAGCTGAAACAAAATCCTCTAGTTGCTGTAATTCTATCTGCCCCACATACTCCAGAGAGTTCTTTGCACAGCAGAAGTCCTTTTCCCGCAAGCAGGACAGGGACAGCAGGTGTTGTGTTGGTGTCCCTTCAGTGGAATCTGATTACCATTTTGGTTGCTTTTCTCTGTCTATTTGATATGGTTGTTTAGGAAGCTGTGGCTGATGGTGCATTTTTAAGCCAAGGACTGACAGAAATCAGGTGTCTTCACTTTATAAAAGAAACATTAACCCAGAGGTTGGGATCTGCCTGCAGCATCACTGGCAAACATGAAACTTGAGCTTTTCACAAAATGATTGAAGTTCTTTTTCTCATTTTAAAGCAGATACAAGGTTTAAACATTGAACAGTAATGCTAGTGGAGATGCAGCAAAAAAAGGACTCCCTGAATAGCAAAGAACAAGAGATGGGAGAAAAGGAGGTGCTCCCTCGTGGTTGCAGAAATGGGGAAGGAAAATTACGACAAGGAAGAAGCATCAGTATTCATAGCTGCAGTGAGAGTTGAAATGATGGTCAGGGCCTGTCAGTCCCAATACCGCATCCTTGATTCACATGCACTGATTCAGACATTAATTTGGACCTCAGATGTGCATGTCTGACTTCCAGTGAGCCCTCCTGGAGGGCAGAGTGTGGCCTCCCGAGCAGCAGGGTGAGGGTATGAAGCCCCAGAAAGGGTGGGGAATGCAAACCCTGCCTTCCTTGGCATCTGCGCTCTTGGACGGGGACTGGGCTCGCTGGTTTTCAGTGCAGAACACACACACACACACACTCACAGAGGGCTCACTCCAGCACCAGAGTGCTGTGAGTGTAAATGAAGACTGTCACGGCCACAGTGGTTGGGTTTTTTGTTGGGGTTCCCCTCCCCCTTCAGCCCCCTCACCCCCCCCCCCTTTCCGAAACAACCAGCCAATTTAAGAGCACAGTTCAGAGGGAAGGGATTCTTGTTATGCTCATGAATCTCAAAGATTTCCTAAAGGAAGAACAAAGAGAGAAGCAGAAAAGACAGAGAGAGCTGGAAAACCAGGAGCAGGCAGCAGACTTGGAAAAGAAATGTCCTCCTTCTCCCCAGCCCAGGAATGCAAACAGGAAGCCGCCAGCAGAATGTTTGGAGTGTGTGCAGCTGCAGTTGGGTCTGAAGACACTGAAAGCTGTGCTGAAAGTATTCAGCTTGCCTCTTACAATGGAGGGGAAACACTTGCTTTGACACTGCATTTGATAACCATTTTGTAGCAGGAGTGCAGACCCTTTCATTTGCGGGGAAAGGGAAGACAGCTGTGGCTGTCTTCAGCGAAACTTGCTATTCTGTACGTGAGAGAGTGTGCTTGTTAGAGGAGGACAAAAGGGTGCTTACTGAGGTTCTGCAGGTGGCTTTTGGTTATTAACCACAGGAGCTCAGCTAGTCCAGAATGTGTTGGGCTGCCCTAATTCCTCTCCAAAGGAATGTCAGTTTGGGATAACCGGTGCCATTTTGGAGGCTGCGCTGTGCTTTGCCTGAAGCACTGAGCTACTGGCTTGGAAGCAGAAGTTTTCTATCTGCTAGATCATTCTTCCATAGCACATGTTTTCCATGTGTGAGTTCTGATTTGGGGAGTTTTGGGGAGAAATAATCTGTAACAATATCTTCTAATTCATATGTAGATGAACCTCTTTGAGGTACCAGGGTAAAAACACTTGAATTATGTAAATTGAGATAATTTCTTATAAATTACCTTTCAAACAGGTTGGATGCATGTCTTAATTCAAATGTCTTTAAAATTATCTCACCTAGTTTTCCTCCATTGTTCTTGATCAGCAATTGACCTTGAGCTGGCTTGGTTCTTAAAATAGATCAAATAAGTGTATCACTTCTTTTGGTTATAATACAGGTTCTGTTTTTAAAAATGCTTGCTGAAATGAGTCTTACAGGTTCTTTAGTTGCTAACATTTTGCTACCACACTTCTATGCTGCCTGAGATTGTGCATGAGACAGAAAATCCATGCTCCTAATTAGCTGATTGTTTTAACATGTATGTCTGAGAGCTGTGTATTGGTAGTTGGGTATTGGTTATGTATATTAATTTGTGTTTCTATGGAATTGATAATCTGGATTAGTTGATAATCTGGATTATCTCTTCAGGCTCCTGCCTTCTGATGGCTCAAATGCAGAAGTTTGCACCTGCAGCACCATCAGAGACTTTGCTAAAGGCAAGACTTGGGTTGTGAGATACTTTTGTAAAAGAACCCTGGGAGACAGCATTGCCATTATGAGGACTAATTGCACTATGTGTTTCTTTGTGTCTAGCATGCCTGAATTTTAATAAATGAGAAATTATTGTTCCTTGTTAAGTAAGTAGGTAGGGTAGCTAAATATAGAGGAAGTCAGACTGCGGGGAGGTAGGGGGAAGCTCCAGTTTCAATGACTGCGGAGGAGGAACACGCAACAGCAGCACTTCAGAAAGCATCACCCAAGCTATTCCCCAGGTCTGACTCCTGAAGCACCACGCAGAGCTCTGCACATGTCCCCAGGTGCTGCCCCAGCATTTGTGGTATCACCTTGAGCTCCTGCCTGTGCTCTGCTGGGAGTGGAAACCGGCTTTTGTGATTCCACACCTGGAGCTGCGAGCGTGAGGGCATCATTCCCACCAGGAAGGACAACAGATCTGGGGGCGGACCTGCAGTGAAAATGGTGGAGAGCTGTAAGAAATCCCAGACTGTCTGTGGAGAGAAGGACGGGAGTCGGAAAAGGAGACACAGGAGAAGCGGGACAAGGTTGCATTTTAATCAGCCTTTGGGGGAGTTAAGTAGGGAAGGCTACTGGACACAGAGAATGAGACAAAACTACAAAACACCTTGATAAGAGAAGAAAGCCCTGTGTCAGCACAGTTGCCCACAAGGCAAGAGCTGTCAGATCACTGTTTTCTGACACCTTCTGTCTCTTCAACACCTTTTGTGCTGTTTTTCTCTTCTCGTCAAGGTTTGGCTGATAGAGTGGAAAAAAAAGGTTTTTCAGAGCAAATCACAGCCTGAGGAGCTTCCCCAGTTGCAGATTGTTACCCAAGGGAACTCCAGACCTAGATCTCAACCCATTCCTCAGTAAACAGCAAGGGTCTCATGAGATAGAGATTGCCATTGCCACATCTTATGCAACAGCACAGATGTTGATTCATAGCTCCTATCTGTGCTTCAGTGCAAAGCTCACCCGTCAGCAGCGAGATGTTTGGAGAAGGGAATTTGTCTGGGGCTCTCAGGAACCACAGCCATGAGCTATCATCACTGCAATACAGGTTAAAAAAAAAAAAAGCGCTCACAATTACTGTATGAAAAACAGCAAACTTTGCCAGTTTTGACAGTGAAATGGGAAAGGTGACCCAGACAGGCTCAAAGAAAGTGGGTTTAACACCTGAATTATTTTTTGAGACCCTTTGGAGGAAATCTGATTTTCAACGCAAATAGTGCCGCACTCTGCAAAACTGATAAAAACTGTTTTCCTATTTTTCTCATCCGTGTCAATTGTCTCATGATCAACCTGCAATTTTTCCTTGTAGGGGCACACATCTGGGTATGTCTTTTGCCTTGTGACCTATTTTCTTTAAATGTGAGAGAATGTAATATCTGCAAAACCTTTACCCCTCCCCCTGACAATGTGATTGAAATCGATTGACTGATTCAAAAGCAATTAGGTGGGGCTGACAGACAGACAGCACACAAGTTTTCTTCTGTAAGAAATGAGGTAAAAAAAGTCCATGGCCCTTGGCGATATCCTAAGGCCATTATCAATAAAATTATATTTCAGATGTGAAGAAGGGTTTGCATGTCTGATACGTTGCCCTTTTTATCCCCCAAATCTATCAGGTGGTCTAATAAAAGATATTGCCTCTTCCTACAAACCTTTGCTCTCTCTATAAAATGGGGCGTACAAAATCTCTTGTTCCCTGGGAGTGCTTATGGTGTGTATCCCTATTTTCTGTAACAGAGGTTTTATTTTCCTCTGGTTTGTCCTGGTTTCAGCAATACTACTTTCAGCAATACTTTGCTGCCCTGAGTGCTGGAACCACCAGGGGTATACCAAGCCAGCCATGTGCTATTTGTTATTCTCATCAACAGCACTACATCCCCACAAGGTGGTGGGCAACATCGGATTTTCTCTGGGGGGGATCCTTTCCTTTCTTTCTTCTCCTTATAAACAAATATAATCTGAGCCCGGCTCTGTGTCTTGGAAGACTTCCAGGATAAGGTGATGTGCTCTGCTCTGTTTGGGATAAGCATGTCTTGCTGGTTGACAGCCACTGCATCAGCAGCATCTGAAAAAGAGGGCCACAACAATTCCCTCTGTGGCAGGAGCTGCTGGGTGATGTTCTCTGACCTGTGTTATGCAGGGAGTCAGATTGCATGATCAGAGCAGTCCCTCCTGGCCTCAAAATCTGTGAATCTGTGTTCTGATTACACATCTGAGAACGTGCAACCAAAGTTGAAAGTGGTGATTTATTGGATGCTAGCTACAGGCAGCTTCTTGTTTCTGAGTAAGCAACTGCTTTTAAAAGGGTCCCTGCAGCTCAGTGGGGTACAGACAGCTCTCAGATCTTTTGGGGGAGAGTGCTCACCAGCCTATTTCTGTAAAGCGCATTTTAAATTTACAGCTCCGTGCAAGTGCTGTTTTACAATACGGATTGACCCTTTCTGGAGATGGCTTTGTGGTTGATTTATAGGTACATCCCCAGTTAGGGCTGCTTTGGGAGGAGGCCAAGGTGGGTGAGATCGATCTTTTCTCTCCCGGCTTGTGGGTCAGCTCCTACATGAAAGCGTCCTGGTTTGGCGGTGCGAGTTTTGTTGTTGCATCCTGCTGAGGACTGTCTGAATCTCAGCGAAACAGATGATGTGTCAACAGCCCTTAAGAGGCTTGTCTTCAGCCTGTTGTTTCATTTGCTTCCAAAGAAGTCACATGCAGAGCAGAAGATCCCTGCAGCTGCTGGGAGTCACTTTAAAGACACCAAGCCCCTACATCTTGGAAGAACAGAGCTCCAGTAGGACCCTCAGAGGGCTGGAAGGAGCACGATGCCCCTCAGATGTTCTCTGAGAGCTGTGAGCCTTTAAAACACTGGGGAAGGAAGGGCAGAAAAATCTCTTGGTGTGTTGAAGAGCCAGGGGTGAGGGCGGAGGGCCTGGGAGAGGTGGCTCCGTGGACAGACAGAATTTTGACTCCAGAGCACTGACAGGATTTCAAGCAGCATCTGCTGGTCGTGTTACTGACTTCAAAGTAGTGGAAGACACATTGGTTGGATTTGGAGCAACAAAGGCTATGAGAAGCCTCTGTGAAACTGATAATGGAATGAGGAACTGGCATTCATAAAACTCTTCTCTCTTGAATGTGGAGTGTCTGGTAAAATATATGAAATATATGGTGACAGCAGACAAACATCAACGACTAAAGAGCTCTGCATATTCAAGAGTGTTTAGCTTTAGTTCTGGAAACTTCTCTTAAATCAATTATGGCAATACTTCACTTTATTAAAACAGTTAAATCTACCCTAACAATGAAACTGTCACTTTGAATTAGAAGAGCAACCTACTAACTTGTAAAATGTGTAAATATCAAGGCAACCATATTTCTAGGTATATACATTATCTTTATTTACAGTACTTCCTTAATTGCGAGGATTAACTGAGTGGAGATTGCACTCTAAATGGTCCCACAATTATTAAAATGCATGTTTACATTTGCTTAAATTGTGCAAAAGTAATTTAGAAGATGAATTTCAAGAAATATTGAGGAAATCTGCATACAGAGAATGTAATTATTATTGATATTTGCATAACTTCCCTTTCCACTTTCATGCACTATTACAAACCACACAGAACATGACTAAAGAAATTATTAGAGAGACTGCTGTAGTACAAATATGGATTCATCAATAAATGTTCAGGCTTCCAGGCGAAAAACAAACGACATGGTTGTGGAGAAGAAATATTACGTTTTATTTAGATAGTTATTTGGAATGGGATCTGCACAGATAAATCTATACTCAGAATATAGCAGTCTGTTGTGACAGAGATGAATGCTGTTGAAAAGAACAAGTAAAATACAGAAAAAAAATTTCAAATGCCAATGGAAGGCCGTACAAGGGCTGGGAGATATGCGAGGCAGATGTGCTCCAGGTGTGGGGGTCAGGGCTGGCCAACAGCAAGCCAAGCTTTCACTCCAGCAGTGATGAAAAGGTCCTGATTCAGAGGTGCTCATGTACCAACAAAGCAAAAGTAGGCTCCAAGTGCAACAGCAAAAAATCTGCCTCAGGGCTTGCTTAAAAACAAAAAGGTCCTGGTGATATTTGGGATGGCAAATGCTGATGTCTCCTTCAGCCAAGCAACTGCTCTGTGTTTGGTGAAAAACAGACTCCAGCTGCCACCCAAGGGCAGGTGGAACATGGAGTTTGGTGCATTTCTGGGGGGGAAAAAAAAAGAAAGAAGTGAACAAAGTCTGAAATGACAAAAATGAGTAGTGGAGCACTCTCTGGAAGCAGCAGCTATGCCCTATATTAGGTTTCCAAAGGAGGCCAGTGATTACTAATTGTCCTTCAGCTCCTGCAAATCAGGACACTGTGAAAGAAGCATGGAGAGGTGCTTTTGGGGACCTTGGTGGACACATTCCTACCCAAGCTGCAAGAAAGAGCTGAGAATCCCACAAGACCTTGCAGTGTGGGTGATGAGGGCCCATGCAGAGGGAAGGACCATGTGTGTGTGCCTGTGTTTGTGTTTTTATGTTGCATCAAGTGAGACAAGCAATAGAAAAGAGGAGCCTTGTCAAGATTATCTGTCATGAGATAGGAGAAACCCATGTATCACTCATCCTGAAGGCTGTGCACCAAGGAGCAGAAGAACCTCACGCTCCCCTGACAATGAAAATAATGAAGTCAGATTATCCAAGGAAACTGCGAGTTTGCCTTACCCACAAACCTCAGCCCCAGGGAGGGAAGAAGAATTGTCAGAAAGGTCACTCTGAGCAGTCAGAGTCAAGGACGGAGCTGAACAGCTTCTGAAACCCACAAGGAGCAAACACAGAGCTCACAAGGAGGGAGAAAGCAGAATGAGTTCAAGGGAAATAAATAACAACATAAAAAAAAAAATTTAACACTGCTGAGGAAGCATAGGAGACATTTCTCTCCACGTTGTGAAGACCTACAATGGCATGCTGATAGGATCCCCAGAGAGAGCACATCATCTATAACTATGCAGCACTGCACATGCTGGTACTACTAATAAAAGAGAATGGTTCAGATCACAGAAATTAATTAGTTTGGAACTGCAACCACCAGGAAGAGAGCATGCACACAGCAGCATCCCAAAGTATGTTCTTATTAACGATTCTCTGTCTGGTGTGCTGTTGACAGAATTCTGTCTGTCTCAACAAAACTCTGGAAGCAGCTTTAAACTTCAGGCCCCCATCAAACAGCGAGCGGTCTCCCGGCAGCATGCCTGTGTGGAAGCTAGTAAATCCAGCAAATAAGGACTCGACAGCATCTCCTGCTGTCACGAGGAAAGCTTCAGCTTCTGTGCTGGAAATATCCCTTCTCCTTGAGGGCCCATCCCTTCACATGCGCTCACCATGCCTGAAAAGCAAGAGCTGTGCTGCGAGTTCTCAAGGCAGCCAGAGCCCTGCCCTCCTAATCGAACCCATCTGTGCAGGGGAAGGGGCTCCAGCACCCTGCAGGATGGAGCCGTGCTCCTCACAGACCTCCTTGCTGTGGAGAGCGTGTTTGGGAGGCAGAACAAAGGTTTGCAGGCGTTTTTTCCTGCCTACTCTTCATGCAAGAGGGGGCTCGGCTCTCTGAGGTCCGGAGCTCATTTAGAGGCACCTCGGTAGTTCAGAGTTCCCATGTCCGATACTTCATCAGCCACAATTTACTGCAGTGAGATGTGATATACAGCAGGGCCATTTCGTCTCCCAGAACTTTAGAGAGGGGGTCTGTGTTTTAGCATCTACCAGTTTTATCTCTGCCATCTGAATCTCATTTCCAGGATAACCAAGGGTCCTTCTAATTACTGCTCTGGTGAATGTATATTGCTCCAAGCTCTTGTGATTTGGCTGAAAACCGGGGAAATGCAGACTGATGTTATTAGCCATTTCTTCAGGGGAAACCCACTGACACACAGTGAAAAGCCATAATAAAGTTGTATCCTTCTGACTACCTATCTGGCTACCTCGCAGAAGTATAAAGTTTGAAGACTATGCCTGAATTTCTTAGACATTTTAGGACAGCAAGCACCATTATAAGACCATATATGAGGTCTTATAACAGTGCTTGCTGTCCTAAAATTTCTAAGAGCCTAAGATGATGGATTTCAGCATGTTCTTTTTCAGATACCAGAGAGGACCGCAGTATTTTGTACAGCTAACCATGTCTTGTCTCTGTGCCAGGACACACATTATGGGTCATGATGCTCCAGGCATTTGCTGCTGTGGTTCAGTGACCACAAAATACAAGGGGTCTGCTCCAGCTCTGCCAACGATTTGCCATGTGACTTTGGTCACGTTACGTCCCCTGCCTCAGTTTCCACATATAACATGCAACATTTTCAGATCAATTACCCATGACAGTGAAACTAGAAAGAACGCAGCATTGATTGCCTTTTTCCCCCCCCGCCCCCATTGGACATGAGGATTGTGATTTATCAGCTACATTGGAGTATGTATCTGTGCAGTACTCACTGTCTTGTAAATACTCATTAATATCCCAGGAAAGCCCCCATGAGGTTGGTGGAGCAATATGGCTCTCATTCTGCATTTGAATCACAGTGATACGAAAGACCAAAAGACACATTTTAAAAGCAATCTTTTATCTTTGTATCCACCTTTATTTGCATCAATCTGCTTTTTAAAATCTGGCAAGATGGAGATTCCACAACCTCCACGGACAATCCTCCCCAGTCCTTAACTATTCTTACCATCAGAAAGCTTCCCTTGATGTCTGCCCGATCTAAATCTTCTTTGCTGCATTTTAAGTCTTTGGGTGTGCAGAAGCATTTGAATCTTTCTTTTCTGCAGCAACTCAACTGTATGAAAGGATTACCTTCATGACTCACCACAGTTTTCTCTTTTCAGAACAATCCTAACTCATTTGGCCTTTCCGTCTTAGACATGTTTTTAAGATTTTCAATCATGCTGCCATTTCTCCAGGGGGATTTATGTCTGTCTTCAAGTGTAACGTCTAAAGCCAGACACTTAATTTCTGATACAGCCCAGGATGGCACTGGCCTTCTTGGCCACCTGGGCACCCCTGGGCTCATGTCCAGCTGCTGTCACCAGCACCCCCAGGCCTTTTCCAGCCTTCCAGCCACTTTTCCCCAGCCTGGAGCTGCAGGGGTTGCTGTGCCAAGGGCAGGACCCAGCGCTCGCCCTGGGTGTGCCTCACGCCATTGGCCTCACCGCAGGGCTCCAGCCTGCCCCGATCCCCCGGCAGAGCCCTGCTGCCCCCCAGCACACCCACGCCCCCACCCAGCTCGGTGCCGTCAGCAAACTGAGCCGGGGCCCTCCGTGCCCTGCCGCAGGCCTCGGATAAAGATGTCAAACGGCACCGACCCCACGGGAACGGCACCGGTGCCCGGCCCCAGCTGCTGTCCCTGCAGTCCCCAGCGCTCCCGGCCCTGCCATCAGCCGCTCTGCCCCAGAGAGCAGGGCCGTGTCCGTGAGCAGCCGGGCTCTGCAGCAGCTGCTGCGGGAGAAGCTGTCCGAGGCTTTGCCGAGCCCAGGCAGACACAGGCACAGCCTTTCCCTCCTGCCCTGAGCAGCTCAGCTGTCCCAGGAGGAGATCAGGGTGCTCGGGCAGGACCTGCCTCTCCTAAAGCCCTGAAGGCTGGGCCGGAGCCCCTGGCTGTCCTGTCCCTGCGGCATGGTGGCACTCAGGGGGATCTGCTCCGTGACCTGCTGGCACTGGGGGCAGCTGACAGGCCTGTAGTTCTGCAGCTCCCCATCTCCTTCTTTCAAACTATCTCGTAGAAGAGTGTCACATTTGCCATCTTCCAGTTCTGGGACCTCCCTGAGCATCCAGGATTGTTGTTAAAGGACTGAAAGTATCTCAGTCCTTTGGTGGTGCTCTTCCACCAAATCTCTCTGTGGAATTCCTTGGGAGTATCCCATCTTGCCCCATGGATTTGTGTGTGTCTAACAGGTGTACAGGCCATTAACCACATCCCCTTGGATTATGGGGGCTTCTTTCCACTCTGTATTCTTCATTCCACTCTTCATTCCAGCACAGGGTACTTGGAGAACATCTGGTTTTACTATTAAAAACAGATCCAAAGAAAGCACCAAGTTCCTCAGCTTTTTTCTCACCCTTGGTCACCATTCCCACCTGCATCCAGTGAAGGATGGAGATTCTCCTTTGTCTTCCTTTTGCTGATGGTGTATTTTTAGAAACATTTTTATTGTCTTTTACAGCAGAAGCCTAATTAAGTTCCAGTTGGGCATCGGCCCTGTTAATTTTATCCCTGTGTAACCTCTCAACATCCCTGCTGTCCTTTTCAGTGGCCTGATCCTTCTTCCAAAGGTCACAAACTTTCCTTTTTGACCTGAGTTCCAGACACAGCCCTCTGTTTAGCCAGACCACTCTTCCCCACTGTCTCATCTTTGGACACATGAGGACAGTCTGTTCTTGAGCCTTTAGAATTTCCTTCTTGGAGAGCGTCCGGTGTTCCTGGACTCCTTTGTCCTTCAAGATGGTGTCTTAAAGGACTCTGTCAACCAGTCCCCTAACAAGACCAATGTCTGGAGGCAGAACTCAGCAGAAACTTCTCTGAAACATCTCTAGATTTAAATAGTCACTGATAATTATCATTTGTGTATTGTTTCCAACCACTTTGTACCCACAGTAATTCAGTTTTATTTAGATGTTCCTAGATTATTTATTAGGATATCTTCCTAGATAAAGTCAAAAGCCTTACTAAATTTGATTTAGATAAGACCTACTATCTCCATCCACATGAGGTCTATTTCTCTGTCAGAGACAGAAATAAGATTGTTTGGACATGATTTCCTCTTCATGTTGATGACACTCACTGGATTTGCCACCTGGTTGCAGAGGACCTCTTTATGGAAGAGTGAAGCAAAAAGACATCAAATAGTGCGATCTGCCAGTATCTTTCTCTCCCCATTGAGTAGAAGGCCAAGACTTCCCTTTGTTGTGGCTTTGGAGGGTTTTTGTTGGGGTCCTTTCTTTATGGAGGAAATGTGTCATTTTAGCTACTCTTCTTTCCTGTCTGCATCACTCTTCTTTTGTTTTGTGTTTTCTTGTCCTGCATGTTCATGATGTTCTTTTGTGTTTGTCGTTGCAGCTAGACCTACTTTTCACCTCCTCCATGGTTTTTTTTTTTCCACGTTCTTCATAAAAATGCAGCAACTGTGGAGCGAACAGGTTTGTCTCTCCTGCATTTTTTCTTCCTCCTCGATTTTGCAATAAGGATTTCTTGTGTTGTTAGTATTGCCTGGTTCCCCTTTTCCATGTTAGCAAAGAATGAAGTTCATTGGTTTTAATAGTGAGACTAATTCATCATCAAGCAGGCCAACTCTTACCATGATCAGAATTTTCCATCTTTTTTGAGACAACGTTTAGTTGAGGAGATGTAGGCCAAATGCGGAAAGTATGGTACCTCCTCACCTTTAAAGCTCTGTATTTGTTGCGGAAAGTTTACACAGGTATTTTCTGGTCATTTCACAAGAAACAAGCAGCAACAGAACCAAATCCCTGTGGCCTGCTGCAGTGTCAAAACCATGGATTCATCCATCATTGCTCTCTAAATTACATCTTTGTCACTTAAGAGAATGTAGGCTTCCCTGCATTTGAAGGAAATTGATGGTTCCTTGAAAAATCACCCAAAAGCAAGCAGTCCACAGACTGATAGGGAAGTTAGATGGTCTGATATGTTAAGAGTCTCCTTTGGAACCTGAAGCAGCAAAACCCATCAAAGGTAATTCAGAAGTTGCTTTAAAATTTGCAGGTAAAGTGCGGATTCTGGAGTGAGATGAATTTCCAAATCCCTTTTAAAACCTTCACAAAGAACACAAATGACAGTTTGTTAAATCTGTACTGTATGTTTAATACATCTGTTCTGTTGTTTGTGTAGAGAAAAGCCATGTGCTTCATTATGAGGGGTTGTATGGACCCATGTCTCTGTTTTTCCTTTCTTATCTTTATTAAAATCAAACCAGACGGCACTAATCCTTCAAACAAATTATAATTTATTTCTTCATGTTCAAAGTATGAGGATTCCTTGGTTTCCCTTATACTGATAAATTCAATGATTTTAATTAAAAAAGGAATGGTTTAAACATAAGACATAATTAAATAGATGCCTGCTATAGTTACCACATTGGTATGCTCCCTTTTGCTGGTTTGAGCCCACATTTCCTCCACTGAAGTCAGTTGCTGCCCATACAATCTGATTTCTATACCTCTTCCCACATTCTGTGAGTGTCTGCAGAATCTGGGCCTATGTCCCCTTTCTGACCTCATGCTGATGTAATTCTGCTGATTTTCAATGGAATTACATCGGTGTTAAATCGCCAGCTTTATTTGGGTTGTTCGCTGAGATCCATGTAGAATGGGTCATTTAAAAGGTCATGCATTCTTCTTGTATGAAAACAGTGAGTGCTTTTTGGGGGGGAAAAAAAGGTCTTTTTTCTTCCACATTTTATCAGTCTAACACCTACTTTTTAGGTATTGCAACAATATAAATATTATTACTCTTGAGAACAGCTACTAGACAAACTAAATTTCTTCTGCGAGTTTTTGAAACCCTGAGTTCTGCTACATGTTTTCTTCCAAACAGGGTAGAGGATTGGAGATATTTGCAGAAGCGACAGCATCCCAAAATGCTCATCACCAACCTCCAATTCCCTTCTGTGCAGCAGAAATTAAATTCTCATGAGCTTCAGTGGGATGTGGTGGACTGTGCTTCCTCTTTGAGTCACTGTGGCTGAAGGAACATTTATCTGTGATGCAAGGGGTGATATACGTGAGCTTGCACACTCGCATGAGAGAAACTTGGGCTGCTGCACCCACCGTAGTGCGGCAAGCACCATTTCTGAGGATATGATATGCACATCAGTGGAGCTGAATTTTTGCTGGAGGTTTTGCTGGTGTGATCGTAGCTGGTGCCAGAAGACACAGGGCACCCACCTTTGCTGTGTCTCAGCCGTCTGGGTGTGAAACCGTATCACAAAATCTGAAAGCCACGATTTTTTACATTCCTGCTAAGAATTAATATTTCATCTCCAGTATTATATTAAAACAATGCCTGTTTGTTATTTCTTCCAGGTTTGGGAATGGGCTGAGCAGACTGATGTGATTTCTAATGCCTCATTACAGAAGTACGTTGAATAAGAGAAACCTTCTTTCCTCTACCTGTGTTGCTGCTGATGTTGATTTAACTGCTCTTACCACACAATTTCAGATTTTACTTCATCTTCTTCTTCCGTGTCCTAGTTCTGCGCCAAACTTGAGAGAACTCACTGATTTAGTGTAAAAAAAAAAAAAAACCAAACCAAACCAAAAGACGAACAACAAACGCAAGCTAAGCAGAAGAATGCCCCTAAAGCAGTGAATAATCTCTGTATCACCTCAATGCCAAGGAATGCAATGTATCTACAAGGAAACGTCACTGGAACTTGGGGAATCCATAATTGCGTTTGGGACGTGCACAAACAGCTGAGCTGTGCACACTGAAGTGGCCAGAATGAGGACAAATGGTGTCAATGTAACTAAAAAATAATTTACTGGGTCAATTTTGTTTGGTTGTAGGTGGACGCAGTTATCTGAGGATGAAGATGTCAGCAGATCACTTACAGGGCCATTCCTACTTGTGCTCACAGATTTTTATTTGCTTGTTTGATTACAGTGCTGAAAGCAGACCAGCAAGAAATAAACAGAAGATTCACCGTTTCATCAGGAAACCAACCCAAATGAGGAGAGCAAGAGCCGGCCAGACTTAGAGTGAATCACTTCATGGTCTGCCTCCCAGAATGACTCCTCGCAGGAACGCAGCATGGATCAGTGCCCTCAGGAAGGGCATTTGCCTGACCTGACTCTCAGACCTGTGGAACACCTCCAGCTGCCTGGCTTTTAAAAGATGAGGCAAAGACTCTGACTCTCAGAGGAGAATCTCTGTCTGACCAGAGGTGAGGCTCATCTGAAGCTCTTTGCCCTTGAAGTGGCTTGACCAGATCAAGGAAGAGCTCGAGGGAGCAGTGGGAACAGCCTGGCAGGTCTGTTGGTGTATGATGCAGGTCTCACAGAGAGCATCTGCCCCGTGGTTTTGCTGCTCAGTGGATGATTTCTTCGTGTTTTACAAGGGTTTGGACTCTTTGTGATCAAAGGCTGGAAGGGATCTCACAAGGTCGTCTAGTGCAATCTCCTGCTCTGATGTCCCAGAAACCTGATCAGAGAGTTTAAGCCCTCTTTTCTTAAGTACAAGAAGACTATTTGGTGCTCTACAGACAAATTTGAAGCTCACAGAATTAGCCAGTTTAAAGGATTTTCCAGTGCACCTATTGTCATGATCCTTGACCAATCACTTATCTATTCTATACAATACATATCCTATTCTATTCTATTCTATTCTATTCTATTCTATTCTATTCTATTCTATTCTATTCTATTCTATTCTACTCTATTCTATTTACTGTATTATAGTATGTTATATATTATTTGTTTATTTTATATATATTTATATTTATGTATGTTTATAAAACCCACTGTTAGAGTACCCTGTACTTTAGGCATTTTTCTTCATGGTGCCTTCTGGAAGGAAGTTTTGCTGTTAAAGAGCTTTGCTATAAAATATCAAATGAACATGGAGCTGCCCTGCCACTCACGGCATGATTCAGAGCTCTCAGAAGCTCATGTTTTCACTGTGGATTGAGTCAATTGTGGTCTGCTCCAGCTAGACTCTGCAAAGGAGTGTAGGTGACTTCTTTGCATTACTTCAGGTGTTCTTCCAAAACCTTTAGATGCAGTACTAACAATCCTTTCTTTCCTTAAAAATGCCTCACTCAAGGAGACCACGATGAAACTTCCTTGATTAAGACAGCGAGGAATTCCTCTGGCATATGCACATAATTTGGATTTTACTCTTGGATGGGTTTTTTGCTTCTGCTGAGCTCGAAAGTTCATTAGAGCGAGGGTTGTCTCTTTCAAGTACATTAGCACAGTGAAGCCATGCTTTGTGAATGCAGAAAGACATCCTGTCTTACATGGCACGGCCCAGTGTGCTGCTCGTCAGTCCATCTGATTGCCAGGTGATTGCTTGCTGGATTGGTAATCTGGCCATGAGGACATGACAAAACACGAGGTTTGTGCTGTTGAGCTCTGTGAGGATTTTTTTGTTGCAGTAAATTTCATCTTAAGTGTCTCTTAAGAGAACCTACTCAGAAAGGTTTAGGTAGCATTGTAGAGCTCAACCAGTTCCCACCCTGCCTGTTCTAGGATGTGCCATAGAGCTCCTAACAATCACTGCATTCTCTATTTTAAACAAAAGCTGTGTTCTGTAGTTCCTTATACTTGGCTGTCATGATTCTTTGATATTAAAGAATGTGCCACAACTGCTTCTTCTCCTTTTCTTCTTCTTCTTCATTTTTTTTTGTCTTGGGTTGCACTTTCTGTCTTGATTAAACATGATGTTTTCTGCTTATGTTCATTTTCTGACCTCTCCTAGCTTCTGATCATGTCCCTGCTGAGTCTATCCCTCTATTATCATACTGTCTGTAATGCTGTGGACACCTGCTAAGACGGAAAAAAAAAAAAAGCTCCATTTTTCAGCTGAAACAATTCCCTAGCAGACTATGATTCCAAGAGTTAAGCCGTGGAATTTGAATTTTTCCCACTGGGTGTTTAAAGTGCTCAGTACAAGTAACTTGCTGTCTAAGCTAACCTGTCAATCCTGAGGCATGTCAGCAGCTTTATCTCCAACTGGTTTGTTAGGTTTAAAATAATGCTCTCTTTCTTCAGAACTGTAGGATCCAGGCAGACCCAGATTTGGTCATATCCTTATGGAATCAGCACGATTTGGGTTGAAAGAGACCTCAGAGGTCATCTGGTTCCAACCCCCCTGCCATGGTCAGGTACACCTTCCACTGGACCAGGTGTTGATTTCCAGTGAGAGATAGCCCAGAACCACATTTTAAGAAGCTGAATGGACATTTCTTGGAAATTGGACACTATTGTATTTAGGTATGGTTAAAATACTGATTTAGGTTAGGCAGGAGGATTAAAAAGCCTCTCAGGATTCTGCCCAGCCCTATTTTCTCTTCTAGCCTTAGGAAGGGTTAGCTCCCTTTCACATTATTTGAATGGGTTTTTTTCTTTTTTATTTTCTTCAATGCCTGTTTATCAAAGGACTTGCATCTGTGTCTATATAAAATCTGTTTCCCCCCCTTTCAATTATGCTCATTTGATCTTTGAATGTGATAGTCACATTCTTACTGTCTCATATGTGACTGCTTACATTCAGCTGTCCCAAAATCAGTTCTCTCTCAAAAATTAGTCCTGTGGGTAAAGAACTCAGCCCAGTTTTCATGTTTTGTTTCTTTTTTCCTGATTAATTATTAGTAATTTTCCATTCCAAACACTTCACTTCTACAAATCTGTAGCTGAACTACACAGGGTAAAATGTTCTGAGGTTTTGTGCACAGCACTTTGATATGGAAGGCACAGCTGTAGCTGCAAGATTTGCTCAAGCAAAAGAATTTTGACACTAAATTTCAGTATTTCTTTTACCAGGTTACCTAAGTCAGATGGAGTGTGTTTAGAAATATGCCTGCAACTCAATGGCAAGTTCATCTCCAGTATAGAAAAAAAATGACCTATTTATTAATTCTTGATACCCCAAATAGTCTATATTGCGAGTAAAAAAAAAAAAATCAAAAAACCCCAACAAACAAACAAACAAAACAAAACAAAACCACAAAAATGAACCAACAAAAAACCTAAAAAGACTCCAACTCCCAAAGAAACTCCCAATGTGCCCCAACTCTGAAAATGTGCCCCACATTGTACCACTCCACACGTAGTGGTCAAGGTCATTGTGCAACAAATAAGTCCCATTGTTTTTAAAGTTCCTTTAGCTCTCCCTGATGGAGTTACTGACTGGGCTGCTGGATTTGTTGCTAGGGCAGCTGTGGCAAATGTTTCCACTGGATGCTCTCAACTTCCATGGCGTTCGCTGTGCCACCGGTAACAAACTGGAAAGGGAAAAAGAGAGAAAGAGAAACAGCTATTTTGGTTTACATTAAATTCTGTTGATCAAAATATTAGGTTTTCCAGGCTCTGCACATTGCGTCCAGTGTTCCAGCCCCTGAAGGAGTTCTGAATGCAGTGAAATTAGACCTTCTAAAGCAGCACAGAAGACTTCCATAATTTAATTTCCTATGAAGTATCATGATACCGTATTGATACTGGTGCTGTATAATGATTTCATTATATTTTGATTTCAAAAGATGGATTTATTTCCTAGAAACTTGAAGTACCTAGAATATCACTTGCAGCTGCAAGGCCAATTCTCCTTTCCTTCACCCCTAAACCAAACCTATTTTCCTCTTGATAGTCAGTTTCAGTGCAATTTTGGTCATTATTTTTTGTCTATAATTTCTTTGCTTTCATTATCTTAATACCTTTGGGGAAATAATTTTATAGTGGAAAATGAGACATAGAGATTCGACTAAACAGAGAGAAATCCTCAATGCAATGACAAAATATGGAATAAAGCCATAACTATAAGGCAGTAACATCTTTGTCTGAAATCTGGGCAGCATTGGACTTAAAAGCAGCACTTCCCTGCTAATGTGACTTTATTCCTACTTTGCATTTTTCCTTAAAAAATAGTGAGGATGAGACCCATAGAAAAAACAATTAGCTGCAGACCTGTAAGTAGTAATGGCTTGGAATACGTTTAATGATTAGGTAAAACTTTACTCTTGATATGTACTACAGGGTCTCACAGAGGAATTAAACCATGAAACTGAACAGCATGTCCATGGTGATCTCCTTGCTGAACTCAGTCTATAAATTTTTTTTTTTCAAATATTGTTATCACTGAAAATTTCCATATATCTTATCTACACAGAATTCTTGAAAAGATGTTTATAGATGTCCTCTGGGATAGGGGACATGTCAGACTGACATTAAATACCCTGTTGCAAAAGCTCAGTGGTTAAAATATATTGAAGCAGGTGGCAGAGCTCTTACTACACCAAACAGAAAACATGGTGTTTTTCTCTCTGTTTTAAAAGGAGTAGAGAAGATCCTGTTTTCCCCACTGATACTCTTGCTAATGCTAAAGCCCTGCTCAATTCCCCCATCCCTCGGAAGCCTGAATTGCGTCATTCCTTATTGGATATTATCATCACTAATTTGAGATCATAATTGAGCAATGTGCTTTCAGAGCTGACATAAAACATTTGGAGTCCATATGGGAGAGCTTGTCTTGCCTCACGGTGCTCTATAAAAACCAACATAGGCTTCCTTAAGCAGAACAACTGAAGCCTGGGGATGTAACACAACATTTTCATCCTTCAGAGCTAGTCAACTTGCCATAAAGACGCTGCCCACTTCTCTTCTGTGCTACCCTGCCCTTCGCTGAGTTCATGGATCATCTCTGTCTGTGCTAACTGTTACTGGCCCCCAAAGGTGTATTTGCTAAGAATAACAGTGGAGACAGTTGACTAGAGAAAATTGAGTGTTCTACATATTGACCTGTCCTCTACATCTCCGGTTTTTTTTTGTTTGTTTGTTTGTTTGTATTTATAGATAACATTATTTGGTATTTTTGTTCACAAATAGGAAGCTCCAGTTCAAAAAAAGAAAAAAATTATCTATCACTTTGAGTTGTTTTGGGGTTTTCTGGGGTAAATTCTCTTCTCTTCTCTTCTCTTCTCTTCTCTTCTCTTCTCTTCTCTTCTCTTCTCTTCTCTTCTCTTCTCTTCTCTTCTCTTCTCTTCTCTTCTCTTCTCTTCTCTTCTCTTCTCTTCTCTTCCTCTTTCTCTTTCTCTTTTTTTCTTTTTTCTTTTTTTGACAACTACATTTAAAAAAAGGCACAATAATAATGATAATAAAGGATGTAAACCATTTTTCCAGCCCTTAAAAAAAATAGAGAACTGTATTTCTGTTCCCATACCTTTGGGGTAGATATTCAGATGACATTTAAACGTGAAATTTTACATGAAATTTTTCTTTACATAGCCAACTATATGTTCTTCCCTACTAAACAAAATTTCGACTTCACCCCCACAATTAGTTTGGTTTTCCACAAAGTTAGACAACAGAGTAAAAATAAACAAGACATCTACATATTTATAATATAAGGCAAACTGGTGAACAAAACGCGGTAGTCTAAGCTCTACATTCTGCATTACTTTTGATTCTTTCATCAGCTGCCTTTACAAATTAAGTGGAGAGCTCTGCCATCCTGACACCCTGGCATTTCTGCATGCACTTTGCAAAGGTGTAGATGACAGTGGGTGCACAGTGAATGGGAATTGTGGTTGCATGGTTTCTCCATGTACATGTGTTTTACCAGAGTATCAGGCTGGGTGGACACGTTAAAATAAAACACAACGCATGTTTAGATTAAAATTGCCTCTATCACGAGTCCCAGTCCTGCCGTTATCACCTCCCAGAAGGATGCTGCTTTATCAGCCTCTCATTAAATGTGAGCAGTTATTTTGTGTCTCCCCCTTCCTGCCTACATTTTAATTTTCCATATTCCCCTTGCACTGCAGACAACTTGTGGGCTCTGTGTGTATGCGGCGGCATTTTCTTACCGAGCAGCCTGATCCGCTGGCCCACAGAGCATCCCTTGATTTGTGGCTGCACATTATCTCCAGCCTCACTCATTCGCTCAATTTGGAGAGGAGAGTGATGAATTTATACAACTTTAAAGGTGTTTCACCAGGGATGTATTTGCTCCAACAAGCTGTGGTTATAATGACAGCCGACCCCTCCATGTTGCAGGAGGCCTCCCCCTGGATGAATCCTGTCCTCTGGGTTGGCAATTTTCCTCCTCTGGCATGAAGTGCTGGCATACAGGATTCACTATCACGCTGATAATTCAGTAAACAGTGAAATTAAATCTTCTGACAGTCTCCTACAGGAATTTCATTAACTGTAGGCCAAATTACAGGACTTCATTGCGGCTGCAGCACAGGGATGCTATTTAGCTGCCTTACAGAAAACATGCTCTCCACTTCCTTGTCTAGAAGGATGGTCTGTTCTCCATAGGTTTACATGTGCTTCCCATCTCTTGGCAGGGGATGTTTGTTTCTCCCAGGACTTTGAACTCCCAAGTGCTTTTGAACCGATAACAAGAATTGGGTAGTTATCCTCTGTAGAAGGACGCAGTTCACCACCATGATGCACTGAGATGTGCGCAGGAAATTTGGGTATGTCTGGCTATCTAATATCAAGTCATGTTCTGCAAACCATGAGTGGCTTGGTACAAGTGGAACAGGAAGCTTTGGATCCACCAAAAGTCTAACTACAAAGAATCGCTTGAAAACTTAACCAATAAAAAGGAAAAATGGAAAAGAAAGAGAGGAAAGTCAGGAAAGAGTACCATAGTACTGCTAAAATGCTTATGACTGGTGGGGGAGAAACTACGAAACAATAAAGAAATTGGTAGAAGAACGCAGAAATAGAATGAAAGGATGGGTATTTGTCATGGCCTGAAAAGGCAGGGTATTGTCAATGGTGGTTTGGGATAGGCTGCACTGAACGTGATGGAAGAATATTCAGGAAATACTCCAAGACACATATTGAGACTGGAGAGAAGAGAGCAATCAGTGTGGTTAATCTACGTATAATCCACATGGAGGCTGTGGTTTAAAATATGAAGATTGCCAAGGATAAGTGTACAGGATCTGCAACCTGCAGCGGTGGAGAAAGCAGGCTTACCTCTGAGAAGGGACTGCATCGTGTAGGGTGTGTCTTTAAGAAGCAGAGAAGAAAGAGGTAAGAGCAAACAATGTAATAACCCTTTATGAAACCACCAATTTCTGCATGGGAAGAGTCAGGGAAAGAGTAAATGAGATCCTCACTAGCCTGAGGTATAAGAGGAATAATGGCTGTATCAGGAAAAGAACCTGCTATGTTGAGAAATGGATATATATCAAGGAAAATAAACATTTAGGGAAGCTACTTTGGAGAAAAAAAATTACAAATTAATAGTAAAAAATATATAATCTCACATTTCAAATACACTTGCAAAAAGCAGCAGTGATTTGAACCTGTGTTTGGACCTACAGCTGGAAGTCTTCGCAGCACCTCATCGTGGATCTTGAGCCTGGCGCTGCTTTGATCACACTGCTTGGGGTGAAGGGTGCTTTTCCCCCTGCAGTCACAGTTTTCAAAGAGCAGGAAGGTCTAAGAGGCTACGGTGGAGCAGAGGCAGGCTGCCCTCGAGTGTCCCATGAAATGAGGCCTGGGGCCATTCCCTGTTGTGGGATCTCACCTTCGGTGAAGCACAGACTGGCCTCATTTCACCTCTCCTGGCAGAGGAGACGGCACGGGAGCTGGCGCGTCAGCTTGGTGTTTTTCAAGGGGCAAGATTTTCGTCTCCCTTCTGAATCCCAGGCTGCAGGGATGCCGAGAAAAGAACCCAAACGCTTAAAATGAGCAAGCGATTCTCCTTTCTTCTTGCACAGAAGATGCGAGTGTGGCCTAAAGCAGGTTTGTGTGGGTCCGGAGGCACAAGACTGAGCCTTGCTGCAGATTCCTGATGGGAACTTTCCTGAGCTGGTTCAGCTGCAAATGCAAACACACTAATTCTACCTGTGGAGTCAAAAAGAGCCAAACATGACCATGATCATACCATTCCCTTGGGCTGAGGGACTTGAACACCTTCAACCATGTGGCTGAGTGAGCCAAGGCTGTTCCAGGCTGCCTTTGATAGCTTCTTCTCCCACAGCCTCCTCTGGGTGCGACATCATCAAGAAATATGAAAAATATTTCTTGCACTGTTCAGTCCCTGTTCCTGACTACACCCTGAAGCTACTGCATGGTGCTGGGCTTGTTCCAGTGCCAGAGCTCCTTTGTTGACCTGGATTCACGACATGGAATTTGGGACTGAGACTGCCAGCCTGTGGCAAAGCCACAAAGTGATCAGGTATTTTGTCCCCAGCTTAACAGGGTCAGTCTACACAGGTAATCAGGGAGGCTGACCAACTTCTTTGTCATCTTTTCTCTGCCAAGGCTGACTGGTCCCTTTCAAGCCTAGCTGAAAGCCAGGTTCCCTGGGTGAATTGGCCTGAAATTCTCAGTTAAAGAATGTTCATATCTGTCAAGGGGCAAATCAAATGACATATATTAAAATAAAAGCGACAGATAAACATACTTTTATAACCCTTTGAGAGATTTGTGCAAGTTCAAAAGGGTACGTCTGGAACCAGAATTTGGTGTTTGTACCAAACTCTTTACTTGCAATGTCTAATTCAGCATCTTTCTCTGTAGGCATTGGGAAAATCTCAGCTGTGTGTGGTCTCTGGTACATATGGGAGACAGAGCTGGAGCTTGCACTGTGTTTGTAGCTGCATTTAGTGTCTTTAGCAGAGATTTGAATCATGTTACCAACACCATCAGTCTCTTTCCAGTCCTGCTACACCTCACTGTACTTCTGCAGAAGTTCTCACAGAAACTCAACTTGTTGATCTCTCCCTCTCCTTCCTAGCCCCCTCAGCCGATTTACTTCCTACAGAATAAAATCCAGCTCACAAATGGAACCTGGAGTTGAATCAGATGACAGAAAACATCATCTAAGATGTAATGTTTCTTTTTATCAATTTCTGCTGCTTAGTTTTTGTCAGGTCAGTCCTTGCCATTACTGCCCACAGGTACTATTGTTCTTTTTTGTAAGCCTTGGTTTTTCAATAATGACCGAACTATTTTCAACTGTCTGAAGGATCGAATTATTTACAGACTTCTGAAGCCAACTGGAAGCAGCCACTTAGACAATTCTTAACTATTAGTTGGTCCTATCTGGCATCTTCTTCAAGTAAACAAGAAAAAAAAAGAAAGAAATAATAAAAGGTCCTTTTCCTTGAAATAATAAGCACATGGATAGAACTACCTCCAAAGTACCCGCTAGTACTTGGAAACGATGATAAGTGTATATCAAATACCATATGCCTAGAAAAAGAAATTTCCTTGCTAAATTTTCATCTCTTCCCTCACTTAACTACTCCTCCCATTTCTGTGAGGATGTTCCTGAATTTCCAGGGCAACGATGTCCTGTTGGTGACAGGACTGGCTGACTGACCTTGTACCGTATATATAGGATATTGCCCTGGTCTCTCTGCTGCTGTCAGGAGTGTGATCATAAATTAGTAACCATAATTGTTGTGATTCACTTCAGCTGCTGCTGTTTCACATGCACTCAAAGCAACAACACCAGACACATGTGCAGCAGGCTTTGCCTACTCCAAAACAAGACAGGGCAGGGATTTCTGGGTCTGACAGGTTTCTTTAAAAGTGATTAATGTCCACTTTTCCATTTTGGATCCCTCCCCTTATGAAGTGTTATCCGGCATGTGTTTGATAGCAGCACAGTAAGGAACTGATGCAAAGGAGATGATCTACAGGAAAGGTTAAGGGGAAAAAGAATCTTCTTCTGTTTACCAGACAACAATTGATATTCCTCCATTCTGACATGTTTTGACAGTAGATGGCTTAAGAGGAAGGCAGGAAGCCAACTGTTGACTTGCAGTACCTAGCAACAAGTTAGGGCTTGGAGGGAATGTGTCCTGCCTTTGAAACAGCTGACTTTGTTGGGAGTTTTTAAAAGTGTGTCTGCATTTTTGCTAGACTTGGGGTACTTGGCAGTGACAGTATGATGAAATTGTTGGGATCCTTTGTGACTTAAGGATGTGCTATGAGTAGGCTTTTTACGCTTCACTCTGTGAGGGGTCTGTAGAGATAAGAGGGGGCAATCAATAATTATGGAAGGGGATCCATCAGGGTAAAAAGATGCTTGCTGAAATGCTCACCAGGGTATGAAGATGCTCTGAAAATGTGGGTTTGGTCCCTCTTGCTGCTCTTCCTGATTTTAGTCAGAGGTTTGGGTTTCCTCTGTAGTCAGGGACCAAGAAAACACTTCAGCAGCTGCTGCTGGGTAAGGTGAGACGGTCTGGTTCCTCTCTGGCTCTCCAAAAATTTGCCTCACAAGTTATGACATCAGATTGTTTGTGATGGTGAGCATGTGTTTCTACCCTTGGAGATGCCAAAATTACTTTCTGCTGCCATTTCACTCCTATTCTTCTCAGTTGAGACAGCGTCAAGGAACTTGACAATTCCTTCTTGATAAAAAACCACCAGTGAACAGGGCAGAGTGTAGGATACAATACTATTTTACTTCATCACGGACTTCCACCCCATATTAGACATGTCTTTTAATCAGAGTTTATCCAGGTCCTTGAAAGATTACTGATGACTGCCAAAATGCTGAATGGCCCTTCAGCTGTGCCCATGTGAGCTGCAGACACAGATGTATCCAAGCAGACCAAAGGAGAACTTTGGAGAAAATCATTAACATTGGACAAAAAAGCACAGAAGAGTGGCCTCTGTGCAGATTCAAACCCCATAAAATAAGATGAAGAAAGGGTTAGTGCAAAAGCCAGGCAAAAATCTGTGGGACATTTCAGCAATTTCCTTGGGTGGTTTCTTGGGGTCTGCTGTGTGTCTTGAGGTCATGCTGTTGCCACCATTCCTTCTTTCCTCAGCATTACTGATAGTCTGGTCAATCCTCGTGATGTCTTAAATCTCCCATTTCATTACCAGGCCTTGAAATCAGCTCCGCTCAGATATTCACAGGAACATTTGCAAGTTCATTTATTTGTCGAATTGCAGTTTCAAATTATTAGCAGATTCGTGTCTCCAGCCCACTGCCATTCCAAAGACAAAAAAAAGAAAAGGAGGAAAAGAGGACTGAGAAGAAGTCCAAATATTTTCAGTCAACATTTTTTATAATGAAGCATTTTGGGGTAATGTTCTGCTTCAGCATGTAATTAAATGTGAGTTTTCTGAAGCAGAAACTCCACCTTATCCCTAACTTAAAACATCTGATCCTGAATGAAATTCTGCAGACAACCAAGGTTAGTGTGTGTGCAGAAAAGTGGAGGAAGCAGGTTTTTAGAAAAAGCAAAGCATCTAAGCATGATTATTAAATGGAAAGATAAGAAAAAGAATGCTAGTTATTGCCACGCTTCAGGTGTACCTCTGCTGATGGCTGCTTTGCTTTTTTGAGCAGGTTTTGCCGAGGACCTTCTGAGCACAGCTTCTGAATTTGCCACACATCTGCAGTTGGAGGGGAATGTGAGTTACCTCTGTTCATCCCACTGCTGAAAATGGGACAGGAAAGCCCCGTTCCACACCACAGGACAGCCGCAGTCAGATATGGAACCAGGTCACTGAGGCATCAATTTCCTCTATCTCTGCCCGCATTTCATCACTGAGTCTGGAAGAATTTGGCTGCATGGCCCTTGTAGCACCCACTTGAGGCAGGACATTCCAGTCCTGCGCCTTTGTAAACCTGGTGAGCTGCTGTATTCACCAGCCCCTCAGACTCCCACAGCAGAAATTGTTAAAAGTCTGAAATGCAAAGTGCTTTATTGTGAAATCTCTGCTGCAGTCTCTGCAATTTGGAGAGTTATTCTATTTGGTATTGCTAGAGCTCTCACTGTGATATACTTTAGAATAATGAGACATCAATTCTCAGTCAAGAGGCTATTTAAAAACACTCCTAATTTGATGGGTTGTGCAGATGAATTAGTTCATTCAACACAACTTTTGCCATTTGTGCTGGTGGTGGGATGGGTGTTGTGTCTCCCATGTTTGAAATTCCCCCCTTTCCTTGTGCAAGCCTTTTTAACGGTGCCTAGGAATAACTGGCATGTTAGGCATTCGTTTTTATCAACTGAGCTTTAGTGTCGAGGATCAGACTGCGTAGGTAAACACCCAAAGGAAGACAGGGGATTGTTTGGAAACTGGATCAAAAAAACCTGTTGAACACTGGATGTTTCAAAAATATCAGGTCTTTTTGGCTTCACCCAGAGAGGCAGAGGGCTAAGCCCCACGGCATTTAGTGACGCCTGTCGGACCACAGATTTGTCAGTAAGACTTGTGCTCTAGTTTTCCTTCTGCATGAAAAACACTACAGGAGAGAAACCTTTTCCCCTTTCCCCCTCACTCCTAACCCATCCAGACCTGCAGTGAAAGATGGTCTGACCATTGCTTCTGTGTTACAGGGCAGAGATGCTACCAGAATCCTGGTTGCTGGCCAGGAGAACCCAGAACAACAGAGGCTTTGTGCAGACACGAGACTGAGTTCCTCCAGAAACACAAAAGCAGCTGCTGATGCGACAGCAGGAATTTTTGCTCCTGCATAAGGCTGTCCAGTTTACTGCGCAAAATATAAATTTGATGCCCAGATATGGATCAAAGTGTCTGTGGCAGAGTCCCACTTTGCAGCAGCACCCCTATAGATGCCAGTGTCAGAATGGGAAAGGAGAGCAGCCGTATCTTGAGCTGCAGGGTGATGAGAAGTGCTCATGGTTGCTGCCAAGCTGCATCTGCTCTGCTGTGAAAGGAAGTTTTCGTCTCTATGCCTAGTGGTCAGGAAAAAAAGAAAAAGCTTCATTGGTTTTGCCAGAAAGATCACCTTCTCTGGTCCCCTGTGTGAAACAGGTGGTGGATATGTTAGATCTTCTTGTTTATGGTGAAAAACTAAATTCCTGAAAGTGGATTATTTTTGTATGTTTTAATTTTGTAAACAGTTTTCCACCAAAAAACCCCAAGAGCATGAGCAGCCACTGATGAATGAATAAAAGTGTCTTGGTAATATGCAGGACGAATTGAATTCCAGTACTTTTTTAAAAGCTTCCCTTCTGCAAGGCTTGTGTAGTGGTGTTCAGATAGATGAGAGTTTTTTTAAAAAGTTGGAGGAGAAAAAAAGCAAATGAGATCTGTTAGGCCTTGGAGAAATGTTGAGCTACAAGGGTTAAGAATTGAGGTGGAGAATAAATGCATTTAAGTGCTTTTAGAAGAGCCAATGTGCAGTGGACACTAAGAACTGAGGCAGGGGAGAATGGAGAAGGGCACAAACATTCCAGATGTACAGAGATCACGCAGTTGTAGGAGAGACTAGGAATTCAAATTATGAAGTGAGGGGAAGATGCTCATGCTATTTGCTCTGAGAATCTCTTGGGTGGATTTGATTGTAGAGGAGTTTCCCAAAAAAATCTCTTAGCGTCAGGACCAGAAGAGATGGAAACCTTTGAAGAGAAGCACAGGTCTGCTCTAGAGTCACCAAACAGAGCAGGGGAGAATCCAGGTGGAGCATTTTGTGGACAACTGGTTCCTCTGGAAGGGTGTGATAAACTCTGACCTTGCCAAGTGGTTCAGCAAGGAGATTTCTGGAATGGGTTGGGATGTAACTGCTGGAACACAGAATTGTCAGGCTCTGTCCACACTGGTGGATGTGCACATGAGCAGGAATGTCCTGTTCCTGCCATGAGTCATTCAGCCGAGGACTCTACATCTCAAAAACCCACGTCCCAGTGATTTACTGTGGTGGTGTGAATTTGGAAACATCCTAAACATCAAGTCATCTCTGAAATGCTGCCTTTGATGGGTAAAGATCTCCGTTGTTCTGGTCAGACAAAAGGACATTTGTGAACTTCTACAGGACTCTGAGTTCTGCACAGGAAAATGGAGATGCAGGACAGAGTTCTGCTGCAAATTCATGTTATGCTTTCGTTCCACCTAAGCCCCTGGGAACAGAAGGGAGTTTACACTGTTCTGTCAGGAGCCTGCGACCCAGCGAACAACAACAGCTGGACGTGTGGAGGCTGATGTCAGTTTCTGGATCGTCTCCTTTGGCAGCCTGAGCCACTGCTCTCAAAATGATCCTGTGCACCGTGTGGGTGGAGCAGGGGACACTCAGCACTGCAAGGTAGAGCTGCTCCTCAGTGCTCCTGGTTCTGTGTCAGAGGGCTCCTCGATGTTCTGTGAAGCCTTTCCTCCCTGGGTGGTAAGAGTGAGAAGGTTTTTCTCATCTCAGCAATCAGATTTATGTCTTTACCCTAACAATATGTTGTGCCACAGCCCCTTAGGTAGCCGCTGTGCTTACATGTTGCAATCCATGTTCAGATTTTGGTCCTCTGACCACCATAGGAAGCCATAAAAAACCCAAAAAACCAAAACAAAAACAACAACAAACAAACAAACAAACAAAAAACAAACCAAAAAAACCAACCAAAAAACCCCACAAAAATCCCCAACAAAAACCAACAAAAACAAACAAAAAAAACCCAAAACAAAAAACAAACAAAAACCCCAACAAAAAACCAACAGAAACAAACAAAAACCCCCAAACAAAAACCAAACAAAAACCACAAAAAACCCAAAAACCAAAACAAAACCAAAAAACCCCAAAAAACAAACAAAAACCAACCAACCAAACAAACAAAACCACAAAAAAAAAACCCAACAAAAAATAAAAATAACCCCCACAGGAATAGCATGGATTGAATGACATGTGAGACCCAAAAAGTCACATTTGGCAGGGCTGGGGCCTGGACTGGAGTCTTGGACTCTAGTTCACAACTTGCTGAACTAATTTTGTATTCCACTGTGAAGGTGAATCATGCTAAAAAAACCCCATATAACAAGTTCTGGAGACTTCTTCCCACTAAAGAAGGTTCTAGGCCACTGTTTGTATTTCAAAGTGCCATAAACCTTGCTGTCCCTGGTGGATGTCGCGTGTGGGATCACAAGATGCTCTGCTGAGCTTATGGTCAGCTGTAAAGAAGAGCTGGGTCTAAACACTCTTGCTGTTTTGGTTGAGATACTCACAAGAAGCTCGGGAGAGAGGGATGAGCTCTGCAGAGAGGTGGGTGGGCTCTGTGGCTCAGCAGAAGCTCGGGAGGCTTTGTGCAGCTCCAAGGCAGCCTCTGCTCTCCCTTCAGAGCTGCAATGGGCCAATGGCTACAGCAGGCAGTGCCAGCCGAGATGTGCACAGGCTGCAAAAACATCTTCAAAGCATCTCATTCCTTGCCACTAAAATTAAAAATTAAATTAAAAAAAAAAAATCAAGATGCAATCTTGAAAAAATCATGCCTTTCTGAAGGACCCTTACCAAGTACTTATTTATGATGTAAAATTGGTAAAAGGCTGCTTTTCTTCCCTTTTTTTTTTTTTTTTTTTGCCCACCCCCCTACCCACTCGCTGTAGCAGGCATTGTGTATCAATTGGTTATTCTTCTCACCTTTTTCTTTTCCCTCATATTTTATTGCGGGCAGGGGGGTGATGAAGGAGGGGGAGTTGTTGCTATTGTTGCAAGGAAGATTCTGGAATCTGTGAACACAAAGTATTAGTATTTTAAATAATGAGAAAAAATTCCACATGGAAAGCTCATCTGGCTGTGGCAGTTTGTGACTGAATGAGAGAAAAGTGCCCTAGAAGCTATTCATTAGGAATTCACTGGAAGCTCTCAAACAAGCCTGGCAGAAGCTGAAATTGAAGTGGTCTCTGACCTAATTTTCTTCTGCATGAAACATCTGCATCAAGGCACTCTTTGATGTATTCCACTTGGCTCTGTCTACAGTATTGTATCACATGGCTTCAGCGTTGCCTCAGTTTTAAAAGACATTTCCAGCCTGTAGAAGGTAATGTGATGTTACTGTTACCCAAACTAATCACTCAATGTGCTCCCGAAATAGAAACAATAGAGGTTCAGACAACGGTGTCTGCTTTGCAGTCGTTGTTGCTGCCTAAGCTCACGGTTTAAAAAACCCAGATCTGTGATATTCATCTCATGTAATTCATCAACACCAGGAAGGGGAGGGAGAGGGGGGAACTGTGAGCCTTCTGTGTAATAGTATGTCAGAGGACACAATGCTTTACATGTGTGAGCCCTGCATTCCTCGCCACTCCAGCCATGCAGTTAGTTTAGCACATTGAAAACAAAAACAGGGAAATGTTGGAGGACGCTATCATAAAACCTCAACAGAAGGAGCTCCTGGTTTTCATATTTGCTGTTTGTTCTCTGCTGATTGACACCCAAAGCTCACGGTGAAAGAAATGTGAGCATGTTTGTGTAGATGCGTGGATGATGTGTGATGTATTTTGAATATATATTTTTTCCCCTCCTTTTCTTGTCTGCACCACAGTACACATTTCAGATCCTCTCTCAAGCTCTTCTCCAAGTGGTGTATAAAACATAGCTGCACAAAGATATTTCTAAATATACACACATACATTTTACACATATCTACACATATAAATGATGTAAGAATTTTTTAGGGTCACTTCTTTACTTTGAATGAATAGATCTTAGGCTTCTCCAGAAAGGTTTTCTGCTCAGTCTTACCTAATGGCATGCTGCTGTTTCCCCAACCTTGCTTGTATTATGTGAATAACTGTGGTGTCTTTTGTATTCCACCCCCTGAAGAAGAATCCTTTGAAATTCTAAATGACTGTGCTGCAGATTTTAATGTCTGTCTCTTAGAAATAGCCAAGCATTACCCACTCATGTAGCAAGATGCAGCAAGCTTTTTGAAAGTTATTCAGACTGCTTCCTCAGCCCTCATGAGTGTGTGCATGTGTGTATACATGTGCTGCTTGATTTCCGAATGTACGGCAGGAATACATTATTTCCCTGTGAATCACTTTCTCTCTCCTCCTGTCCATCTACTCCACCCCCCAGATCTCTCCTACTTTTGTTGACATGGGAGAAATAAAGCTAACTGTCTGGGGAGCTTGCACAGGTCTTGTGGGTACGGCATGAGATGAGTTGGTAGCTTCTCAGTACGGTTCCTTGCAGAGATCAGAAAGAAAAGGAGCTCTACTGCCACTAATTAGATGCCTCCAGGGTAATCACGGCAGAAAAGTCACGGCCCAGAAGCCTCAAAATAGCCTGCTCCCTGGGGTTATTTTCCCAAGTTTGGTCTGAAACACATCAGGAAGGCAGAGTGGAAGGAAACAGACCCCCACTCCTGTCTGGCTTTGCAGCTGGCACATACCTGTGTCCTCTCCCTGGTGCTTCTCCTTTAAGACCGCGTTTCTTTGCCTCACTGATGTGTGGAGGACTTCTATCTGGTAGCAATGGGCATAATTAATTCCTTATACAAACAGCTGCTCCATCCGGTTGAAATGATGTGTTTTGCTGTGCTAGGAGCTGCACACACTATGACAGACATCTCCAGCGCTGGAGGACTTCCCCACGAGTGCAGTGTCCTGAGACAATGGGGACAGGCAGGGAGAGGTGAGGGGATGCATCCCAAGGTCACACTGCAGTGGCCAGGAAGCAAACTCCACCTCATCTCCTGACGGCCAAGCTGCGGCACTTTGAGGTGGGAACACCCTGTCTCATCTTCTGCAGAAAAGCACCAGGCCAGCCCTCGGTGCCTGTTGCCAGCAATAAATCTCCTTGAACTAATTTTGTAAAGGACAAAACCAACACTGTGCAAAAAA